>DWHQ01000131.1:0-17809 GCA_018247955.1 Eurytides marcellus marcellus | reverse complement strand
TTTTGAAAACAATTTATTAATTTCGAATTTTTAGGAAATCTATTCACAGGGAGATGGCGCTGCGAGTTTAATATATTCGCCCACAGATGGCATTTTTTAATTTTTTATTTAGCTTCTCGCCTCTAGGTGGCACTAGAAGCAGCATTCAACAATACGATTGAAATTGAATCATTAAGTTTGAAATTCGATAATTTTGCATTTTGCAAAGTGAAAAAAATGTTTTGCGGCCATACAGAAATTAGATGTTAATTTAAAACAAAATTGTTTAGAATCACATGGTTTCATATTCCATTCCAAGGAAATTTCATATGAACCCATATAATACGTTACAATACGTATACGTTAATAGATTTCTCAGTTTGGCCATTAGTTATTTTGTTTGTAAGTATTTTACTTTACCTTTTTGTTTGTATTAAAAAGGTTATGTTTTAGACTTCGGAGATATGTGTTACCCACGTAATAAGTTTATTTCACTAAATTTATACAAAAAAAGATCAAATATTCCATTCCACATTTTCCATAAATATTACATTAACAAAGAAAATAAATGTGCTATCTTAACACACAAATAGAGTTTCAAATTATTCAATAACGTGTTCATGCATTTTCAAATAAACGTCAAAACATAATTTATAAAATATCTGTATGTAAAAGTAAGAATTGTCAAACATAAAATATTGAAAAAGCAATAACCTATAACAAGCAATATTTTTGGTCGGTCGCCAAACACTCTCCTCTGGGGATTAAATACGGTCGACTACCGCAAATTAGGTTGTTCGAGCGTTTTTTTAGCTATAATTACCATATACAAAATTGGTGTTGTTTCAAAATAATTTTATTATTTAAAGCAGCTGCGTAAAATAAATCTCTACTAATATGTATAAATGAGATGGATGTGTTTGTGTGTCAGTTTGTTCCTCAATTACGCAAGAACCACTGGTCCGATTTACATGAAATTTTGCATGGATGTAGATTTGCCCGGTCAACTTATAGGCTACTTTGGATTTTGATATTTTGCACTATTTAAAAATGGCGACTATTTTAGTGACGTGTTCGGTGTATTGACAACCTTTCGTTTCAGACCTTCATATTTCACGTCCCGATGTTATTTATGTTATTGGCTCATCAACTGTTGCTTTTGTGATTTAAGTAGAGCAAGAAAAAGTTAATATTTAAAAAAAATACTTATCTCAAGGTATATTCATCTCAATAGTAAGTATATTAAGAAAGATCTTCGACTATAAACAACTGCACTAAACTACGTGCTATACAATCCCTGCATGAAAATAAGCTATCACAGTTTTGGGAATCGAGGAACATTGTATTGAATTAGCTGCATTAAAACAAGTTCTTTCTGACATCTCTTAGCAATTCTGATAAAGAGACTAGTAAAATTTCAGCGTTGGAAAGTCAGGTACAATATTCCTCTATACATCAATGTGATCTCTCTTTTGAGACAACCCTAAAGATCTAATAACCCTAAAGAAAAACATATGATTAACGAACGTATTGAAGATGAAAATCAAACGCATTGCAATCGCGGGTATGTAAACCTTTACGTTAAATATGATAGGCCGGAATTACAAGACTAAATAAGTCTGGCACACATAGTTAGCTCTTACTGCGTCGTGCTTATGGTTCCTAAATAAAAAAGGGCAGCAAAATGATTAATTTTTAAATGAAATTTCCGAAGACAAAACATATAAGAATGCCGAAGGAATGCCACCATGCGTCTGATCATTTATCCTGAGGCATATGCAATATTTATTATTTCAAATTAATGTACGTTTAGCTTTAAATATATAATTCAAAGTTTTTGGTCATTTATTTAAGAGTACTATATCACAGGCGAAATCACGGACTCAACGTGCATGCAAATAGTATTTGATAATCTATTTATACTCATAATATATCTGTACTCAGTTTTAAGTGAGTTCATATCACAACGCCAACTTTTAAGTCGAAAACAATGTAAATTAAAATTAAAAATATTTACACGATAAATACGTATAATTATTTACATTCTATTATCTTTTTTCGAGTTTATACAAGAAATCTTTATGAAAAATATCTTTTATTCTTTTTGTTTCATTCTTAGGCTAAACGCAATTTTACCTTAAACTACGCACACCTAACGTCATTAGCAGAATGTGATAGCTGCTGTTTTTTGCTCACCCATCTACGTTCAATGGGTGAGGTGTACAGCTTACAATTTAGTGAAAATATTGCCAACATTCAAAAAACTGTAGATAGTAAAAAACCAAATAAAAATTAGGAACGTGACTTAGCCTTGCTCTAGTAAAATTCGTTCGGTATAATATTATTATTACAATGCGGTTATCTATGCTTACTAATATTACAAATCTCAAAAATTTTCTTTTGGTTTGTCTGTTCGTCTGTACATAACAGCGATGCTGAATGACAATGTAAGTTATTTACCCACCGAGATGACATAAGTTGTTTATCTCGAAAATGTGACAAAAATATCGAATCGAAATCATAGTGAGCAAAGCTGCGATCAAGATTCAGCCAATTGATAAATCTACTTAAACTTATAATCTACGCTCTGGTCTTAGGAACATTCTATCTCCGTTCGCATTCAATCTAAGACACACAAATGTCTAATGGAAATACGTAGTACTATATAAGGTTGTGAATGCTGATGAACGGGGGTGCAAATCGAAGTTTTCAATAGCTGTGTGCGTAAGAGGGCCCTTTGAACGGGACATTAGCGGTGGCCACTCAAGACGCAACCCTGGACTCCTTGGCGCCTATTCCAAGGGTTCCCGACTACGTTAACTTAAGGGCTGCAGACATATTTTGAGTTCTAATAGATGATAGACGAACTCAAAAATGTAATTATCCGTAAATAATATATCATCTGACCGATATACATAACATAACATTTTCTGTGGTTACGAACATTTAAAGTATTTTTAGGCCGATAAATTAATAAATCACATCCAACGACAACTTATAACTTCATCGCATTTAATATTGGCGATGTAATTTTTTATAGACTTCGGAATTTACTAATCGTTTAATTTTAAGGAATAAAGAAGAGAACAGTTTTACGATAAGGTTATTCTTCTCTAGTTAACAGTTGCAAAAGTAAGATTACATTAAAAAGTAAAATTTGCATAAAGAAGATATTCGAATAGAAGATATCCTGGTCTAATACAGACAACGACAGAAGCTATATACATCAATCAAGTTTAACTGGTGATTAACGCTTGAAATTCATTTTAAATTTTCTGCATGTTCAAAATACTCTCTCTTAAATAAGTTTAATGTGAATAACGTATGCGTTGAAGGAAAATCCATAGTATCGAAAGAAGCGTACTCAGTTTTATTTATGTATATAGAAATATGGCTAGCGTCAACCCTACCCGTTCGAGGGACGTTCCCCTACTAATTTGCTAAGATTCGTGCAGCCCGCATCTTTGATTAGGAATCTGTGACGTCCCCAGACGGCCACTCTGTCTGCTAACCGGGTATTGCTCATTTGCCATGCGATTTTATTTCTAAGTTCGCTTCGGTCTCGGTTATGAATATTAGAACGGCTTGTTGATAAGAATTAATATTTTTACAATAGTTTTTGACATGATTGTCATTCATCCTTAAACAAAGCTAGACTCAAAGCTGTTATTATATTTTTATTTTTATTGCGGTTACCACCTAGGTGGAATAGAAGTTAAACGTGAAATTGAGGTTTGTCAAAATTAATAATAACTTGGCTGGGACGGTTGCAAATTTGTTAGTTCCGGCGTTGTTGGTCGTAGATTCGATTTCCTTACAAAGCTTGTATATTACTATCTTGAAGCTGAGCATTTGTTTTCGTAAAACGAACTGAAATCGAAAAGCATGTTGCCAATGTAAGGTCTATCCTGGTACATTAAGAAGAAATTCAGACAGTGAATTATAAACACGAGAGATTCGTATCTTTAAGATTAAAAGTCGTATTAATTTGGCACAGAATCAAGGGCTAAATAGATGAATGGTAAAATGAATGACAGAAATGCATATTAATTAATATTAAATCAATTGATTTACACAAATATGATAAATTAATAATCAAGTTAAGATGGATAATTTAAAATCTCGTATAGCTACAATCAATGTAAGTGGGAGGCTGTGTCAGCTGAGAGCAAGTTGCAAAGTCTTAAAGCGATTAATGCTTCGATATAGTGTTTAGAGTTTCGGCGAAACTAAGTAAGGCACCGAACACAGATATAGGCGCTGCTGAGATTTTTGTAAACCGTACAATGGATTTTTTTTCGTGAGATAAGGTATCGAAATTAGCAAATTGTCGCCTGATGTCCTTTACATCAGGTGACAATTTGCTAGTTTCGATATACACTAAACAGATTTTGCTTGATATTGCATTGTTCTATTTAACCAGAGATTCAATAATTATGGCGGCAACTTTAATACTGTCAACTTTGTTACGGTCTTGTAAACTGCAATATTGCAGATGCAGAACGTGCTGAGACGGGACAAGCAAATCTAATACCTTATGGACGCAGGTAAAACGTTTTTAAATGTGGTCTAGTTATGTATGTATATTATTATCTCTCTGTCTGTATAATTGTATCATCCCCTCGGTGTTCCTGGAATTCGCTTTCCGTGGACATCCTTTTGTCTATTTAAAAAATGCTAAAGCAGATATCAATTAAAAGCAGTTTTCATCTAAAATTATAGCCATTGAACATGTCCTAATTTATCGTTAACCAGTTTTATAAAATAAATAACATTTTATTATAACAATATAAAATATTGTACAAGATCCCCTTAGTTAGATGAAGAAAAGCAATAAGATTATGTTTGTATAAATAAATAGGCACATTAAATTATTGAATTATTGTACACAAGATGTATTTAATCTTTAAAAGATGATTATAATTTATATCTATGTTTGTTTTTATTGTCTATTTGTATTATTGTTTTATTTATTTATTGTTGGCATTTATTGCCTATTTAGTCACCTCTTATATGTTTTCATTCTAATTTTATAAATATGGTTTTCTATCTTTTCTTAGCATTCTACGATTCGATATGATTTTGGACATAAACATGACGTTAAAATCTATGTCAGTTTAATAAAAATAAAAGTAGACCTAGGTTTCAAGTAAGTTATTGTAGTATAATATATCGTCACTAGATGTTGCAATGATTTTAACTGTAAACTATATAATGTAAAATTAGATAAATAATCTAATTGTAGCTCAAGAATGTTATTAAAGTCCTTCTGCGGAGGAAGTAGCGTCAGCAGGGCCAAGTTGTGCCATCTCAGGTAATAAGTAAGCCACTGTTTCAGCTTAAACGCTCTAACTTGCCCGCAAACATCGGACCTTACTTTATAGTGATGGACGTATTTCCTTAATTTTATCGAGGTTTAAGCTTCTTATATTATACCTAATATTTGATATCGAAGCAGTATGTAATACTTGTAATAACTATTGAAATAATATAATAATATCATGGGACATCTCAGACATTGCCATCTGATCCCCAACTAGACAGATATACATACTTATATGTTTTAAATGCATACTTATATAGATAATTAACACCCAGGCACAGAATAAATATCCGTACTCATCGCACAAATATTTTGTCCTGGGTGGGAATCGAACCCACGACCTTTGCCTTTGATGTCAGGAGCCCTAACCATCAACGGGTCAGTCGAAGAAATGAAAATAATTTACCGACTTTACAGCTTTTTATTTACTTTTAAATTCACATCGTTTTGACATATACATATGGTAATACACCAGATTTCTGACATATACAGGTGGCACTCCTTCAAATTTATTGGGTTGGCTTCATTCGGTCAATGTGATACAGCGGCTGTATTCAGATCTTGTTGCCGTGCAGAAATTGCTTGACATGTTCTGTCTCAGCCGCTAGATTGTTTGTTACAAATCAATCGAGCTCACCGAAAAAGATAAGACAGTAAATAGTTGTAAAGGGTGGTTGAGCGAGTCACTATTTAGATATATATTTGTATAAGTATCCTTTCTATACACAGTACGGTTAAACGTATTGTTAGGATAGTAAAAACATTCAGAAAAGCTAAAGGGTTATATGATCCATATAATTCGATTGTTAATGTAGTTATCTTATGTTCCCTTGTGTTTTTCATCAATAAATTAAGAAAACTCGATATTATCTCGTTTTAATAGTTTCACATCACAACGCCGGCCGCTTGGATATTCTCCCGAACAGTCCGATACTTTCTTCGTTCGTAAGTCCGGTCTTTGGCAAGTTGTCGATTTATTGAACAAATAGTTGGGCGGTATTTGCCGAGATTTATAGTTTGTCTTGACCGTGGACGGACAATGCGACGCCGTATTAGTAACGAGGAGACTTGGAACTGTTCCGTTTATGATAAATTGTTTCGAAATTTGGCAACTTGAAGCCTTCATTTCTACTGCTATATGTATAACATATTTTATTGTTATTTTATGTTAGATGTTATGATGTCATGATGACATATAAAAAAGTAAAACGTTCTAAATAAATATAAAAGAAAAACTTTTCCATAGAAAATCATATTTTGCTTTTCCATGGAATTATATGAATTATATTTCGCCATATTTTTTTAAAATATCTGTTGGGATAAATCCTAGAGTCGGCACCAATGAATTTGTTAACTTATAATCAACAATTTTATATACTGATGAATTACGTCTTGTGTTACTATGAAAGAAAACACCTTGAGGACATCAGAGTATTTAAGAAACAATAATAAAAACATGTCAACTAATTGAAGTCCGCGAATTCTCAATTGGCCTGCATGGCGTTCTGTACAGAAGAGGCCTGTGCAGTATAAATGCAGTTCTTACTTAGTTTTTACTTACTATTAGGATAAATATAAAAAGACAACCACAGCTACCGAAAAAATAAACAATGAGCGTATACATTTAAATACTTATTTGAATAAAATAATCATTAGAATAACATAGTCTTAGTGTTGTTTTAATTGAAAATAATAATAATATAAAGAGCTTCCCTAGCAACTATGCGTTAGATGCTTATTTATTATTAGCTGGACTTATACAAAATCTTACTAGTTTCTAGTTAGAGCAGCTTAGTGAATTTCGCGCACAGTAATTAATTAAGACGTAGGAAGTTTAATACATTCGAATCTCAAGTATGCACCGGAAGCGGATGTGGGTGCCATTGTGACGGCGGAGTACTAAGCAAGACTTCCGGCGCGCAATAAATTTGGCGCAGTTGTTTGGCAATCTTTGTCTAAAGAACGGTGAGGCTGTGGGGGATTATTCGCCAACGTAGCGTGGTTATGCCCACCACTAATTGCGAATTTTCGTTTAATTAAATCATACGTTCCCTTAACACTGATTAGTTTGTGCCCGCGGCATCACTTGTAGATTTTGATTTGATATCGTTATTTTCCTTGAGATTTATAATAAAAATTTCTTCAAAAATTATAGAGGTTATTACTGCATAAATAAGGGTTTTCCTTTAAACGAACCAAAGTTTCGCTTTTTATCATGTTAGTAAAAATGGTGTTGTAAAAATATCCTTTATATAATTATGTTTTTTAAATCGCAACTTTATAGTCAAAATGTCTGATAGAATTAATTTAACATGTCTTACGTTAATATTTCATTTAAGTAGTTTTTTTTTAATTTTTTTTTATAATCTGGAAATACCTTTTAAGTAATTAACAGTATATTATAGTTTCTAAAAACATCACACAAGTTGAATTGTAAATGATCTGGGATTTATAAATGTATGCAAATATTATAACGAAAACTTTATTTCCATTCTATAAATAGTAGTCACGAAAAATATACCGCCTTTATTAAAAGTTTCCTTTGTCTTGTTGTTCGGATGAAATTAAAAAAAAAAGTTTAGCATTCCGCCAGCGGCTCCAGTCGCCGCTGTTGGCGGGAAAGTTCTTAACGTCATTAGCAT
The DNA here is from genome assembly GCA_018247955.1 of Eurytides marcellus marcellus. Classification (NCBI taxonomy): domain Eukaryota; kingdom Metazoa; phylum Arthropoda; class Insecta; order Lepidoptera; family Papilionidae; genus Eurytides; species Eurytides marcellus. The sequence continues at coordinate 9,865 of DWHQ01000131.1, read as the reverse complement.
TCAATATTTCAAAGTTATTTACATAAGGAAAAGATAAAGACAAGGAGCCCCTTGCTGCTTTATACTTTCGCATTCGGATATTTTGGGGGAGATTGGGGTCGGTTTATAGGCGGACCGTATCGAGATGCCGAATTTATGGCTTGCTCAGCTCTCGTCTCATTGCGTGATTTCAAATGGGTGTTTTTATTTTCCCCCTGTTCAGTACGGGAGGCGCTTTGAATTGGCAATGGTGGTATTATTGTTTTTTAAGTCTGTTCAATAATGTTGAAGGTAGACTGAACGAGAGATATTTAAAATAGTTTCAGCCGTGTGTTGATATGTGAATTGTGTATCGCAAAATGTAATCGCGATAAATTCGGTATGTAGTAATAAAATGTAGTAACACAAACAAAACAAAAATAATACGTGAGGTAAACAAACGTTAAAAAAAATAATTTAATTTTGATTATATTCCCATTACCGATCGTGAGACAAATGGTTCCGTATTTGTTTTAAATAAAATTTAACCTAAAACATATGTTCCAAGAGTTAATATTGGCTTGATGTAAGCCAGTAGAGTGTTCTTGGCGGCTGACAATTCGTCCTATAAATAATTAATTAAATAAAATTCTGTTCACGTGGCGATGCCATTTCACCCTAGAGCGGACCTGTGATGCTAATTGGCGACGGCTATGAGTGGGTGTGTTACCTATCGCATTATGACTATAAATATTCATGTTACGACCTGTTTATCTGACTTAGGATCTGGCTGTTTTTGTTAATTGATTTTTTTTGATTGCAACACAGTTAATTAATTTATAGAGTTTGTGTTGTATTTTGTTGTAAAAATATATTTTATCTTTACTGGACAGGTCAGTGTGTACGCGTCAGAAAATTAGTAACTTAGGAGTATATAAACAAACATTAAAACGATGAATAGTATAAAACAATTCTGTATTGTGTTATAGTTTGCGAACTAGGCTGTAACTTTACTTGAATACTTTATAAACGGTAATGTATTACTTACGTCTTCTATTTGATCGCTGAAACTGATTCCTCGGATTGCAGGCAGTTAGCAAGGAGTTAGTCCATTATCTTTATGTAAAGTGCCGGCGCCTGGGGACGTAAACTAATTTGTCTTACAAGCCAGGCCTCTTGCCTACAATGTTCAATAAAGGACTTACAATGTCCCCACTTCGGTACAATATTACTAAACTAAAGAACCCCAGTGGATGACATGGTTGTTTTTTTAAAGTTAATTAAAGTTGAATTTACATTTTGTTAAATCATTAAATATTTAGGTATGAAAACTGAAATTATTTTCGCGTGTTCTTACCCTGACTATACAAGTAAAATATTGTTCAAAAGAACATGATAGTTAACTAGTCTAAGGTTAGTCTTAAGTTATTTATCTATTTCTATGATTGGGTTTTCGTTACTTCGTCATTGTCTTTTCTAGACATTATTTCTTAAACTACCACCCACACCTCTGAAATATAAATCAGATTTAAAAAATCATGCCTCAGAACAGGTCTAAAACGTGATAGGCAGTATGATGCTATAACCACAGTTTATAATAGTAATATGTATCACAAGAACTGCTTAGCGGATTCAAATGTTTTTTTTTTTATCCTGATTAGGAGGCAAACGAATAAGCGGCTCATCTGATGGTAAGCGAATGCCGTCGCCCATAGACATCTACAACATAAAATGAAGAGATGTATAACAAATATGTTGTATATTATTTTAGAAAGAAGGATGGGCTACCGGCCACCTCACTCATCGAACGAAACTTGGAGCAAAAACACTTCCACTTTATGCCGATTTTCTATGAGGTATTACTTATTCGGTTTGAGACAGTCCATTCAAGAGCATCAGGAGCTGCTGTGTGGCTCTACCACCGTTAATTAAAACTAATTTTTTTATGTTTCACTCTAAAGCTCCTTTGGTTGTTAATACCGATGGTTTTAAGTCCACTTATTATAATACTAATTTAAACTATTTGCAATTAAGTGTCAATAAATGTACTAATATAAGTTTCATTGACTTTCTCTCAAAGGTTTTCAAGCTTTTCGAAACATGCAGATAGCATTTCAACCATTTCAATTTTATTATAGTTTATATAGAATTATAGTAACGATGCTATCTTCCTGCACCTATTTTTATGCGCGTATACATTTTGTTATAATTAGAATTTCTTTTATGCACGTAGCATGCTTTTGTACGCCAGATTGAGTCATATCTGATGACACGTGGGCGCATCTTGGGAGGGGTCGCGGCCGGTGGGCGGGGGCACTTCCGCCGGAAGTGCCACTCGGACACCTTCGCAGCGACGGCCAAATTATTAGATTTAGCCGTGATTTCGCAACGGAAACGAAAATACGAGGTGCGCTAACCGAGTGACGCGCACAAAAAGTTTTTTGAAATGAATGTTTGTTATTATACGTCATGTTTGAATAATAAAGTGTTTAAATTCTAATAATTTTGTGTTATTTTTCCTCCCTTTTTTATTTTCCGGCACCAATGCTTTTACAACTGCCTAGGTATCTCCTAGGTAGTTGTAAAAGCAAGTTGTTTTTAATGGTGATATTTTCCCGGGTTTTTGAAAACTATTAGTACAACAAGCAGCCTACGGGACGAGTACACACAGTAGTACGTAAAATATAACTGTTTTGCGATAGAATTGTTGACAATGCACGGCATCCTTCCACGGCAGGCGGACTCGGAAAAATATACTCATTTATACCTAAATATATATTTCCTTAATAACAATCTTCAAATCCCAAGAGCACTGGACTCGCGTGATGGGCGATTGCTAATGGACTTCTTCGATTACGTTCTATAAACTCCAAACGATTGGTTCTAGTGATCAATGAAACAAGGCACAAGTAAGGTTTAGTGCGGTGAATAAATAAATAAAAAATAAATAAATCTACGTATTACTTTATTAATTTTCAATAAAATTATAGAAAGATGTGAGAGTACGGTGTCAGGGAAGGTAACAAATAATCTGGCTGTTTATATTTTGTTAAGTAATGATCGCTGCCCATGGAAATATGCATATTAGCCTCATGTTGTTATTACGTTGCCTTTAAGAGTTGGAATTGACGTAATTATCGCTGCCCATGGACATACATATATTAGCCTCATGCCGTTGAGATTACGATGGCTTTAAGAGTTGAAATTGACTTCTGTTTACTCATAAAAAAGTAAGTAAATACATATATCTTACGTCGGTTTTCAGTGAGTACCGATAAGTCGGTCTACATTGACTGTTCCCCGATTAAATAATGACTGGTAGACAATTTATTTTCTCTTCTGTCTCCATAAATGTCTATTAGACCGTTTCGCTGCACGTTTTCATTGACCCATACATTTCGTCTACTTTTCAGTCCTCGGGCGGATGAAATAGGTTTGTAAATGATGTACAAGTGTGTATGTTACAAACGATTAGCGATTTAGATAAAAAAGGTACGAACTGATATAAATGAAATCAGATTTCAACTTTGCCTTGTAGAGTCCGTGTAGTAAAACTACATTGCTAGTTATTCTTTTATCGAGCAATAGTGGGCTGCTGTGTTGTTGTTTAAAAGACAATGCGCAATGGGCAGGAAAGTTACTCATCAGACAAATGTTTATCTAATATAAAATAATATAAATAAAGTGAAACGCAGAGCCAAGTAGTTTTAGAATTCATGATGTATGAAATATTGTGTGGCTCTGTCCTTGTCGTTTAGTGCGTCTCATGGACGCACTACAAAATGGTCATTTCTTCCTCGAAAAACAAAAAGCAGAAAAGTCTAAAATTTGATGAAAAATAATTTTTATTCTACTATTGTTGTTGTTGCCTTTTGAAAAGATTCACACGCTAGTTTATTTTGTTAACGTTGATAACTTATGCGTATTAGATCTATTTCATTGACCGTTTTCGCTTCAGTACGAATTAATAAGTGATTTTAATTATCCTCATCCGGATAAAAAAGGTGTATACCTTTTTTTGCTCTGACTGAATTTGAGTTTTGTCTCAAATTCAAACAAAACTCTTGGATACTGACTGAAATTTATAGTTTTTTTCAATGATAATGAATTATTGAATTTGAGTTTTATCTCAAATTTAAATGAAACTCTTTGATACTGACTGACATTTATAGTTTTTTTTCTATGTTAATGAATAATATTGATAGTTAAATCCTTGGCTAGTCTTTTGCTCTGACTGAATTTGAGTTTTATCTCAAGTTTAAATGAAACTCTTTGATACCGACTGACATTTATAGTTGTTTCCGTGTTAATGATTAGGATTGATAGTTAGGTCTTTGGCTAGCCTCCTATGAATTGGACCACGCAGCATCGTCCAAGTAACTCGTCTCAGCGGGTCCCAGTTGGGGGCGATTCAACGACAGGCTGCACTAGATAGATTCATTACACCGTAAGCGAACATACCCACCGCCTAAGTTTGCGAGGGGATGTTGAAATAATTACAACCAATGCATAATCATAACTGAACTTCGAATTATTAATGCTTGCTTTAACATTGTCCGCTATGGACATATGAAGTCGTATTACAACAAAATCCTGTCGACGTAATAGTTACTCGTATTAACAGTGCACAAGACTAACATTGTAAAAATATGAGATAATAGTATATTCTTAAAAACTCCGTTATCATGAATAACTATTATTTATTATATAAGGTCGATTTTGATCCCGGCATATTCGCGTATGTTTTATTTTTTGAATCTATATCCGTTAAACTTAGTTTACTAAATTATCCAAACAACTCTTGTTTGTTTTAAAAGATCTTGTCATACCAATATTTCGTTGTTTGTTGCGTCGAAAATTGATAGATACTAGTTTTTTGTTTTCGGAAAAGTTTATAAAAAATACTCAAGAAATTATACAAAATCGTAGTCGATTTTAGAGAGTCTAAACAAGGCTTCAAGGTTGGTTTGTAGATTTGCAATGGCTCCAAGGCGATGAAGTATGAATATTCTAATGTAGTGGATGGTGCAAAATAGTGGATATAATCAAGTACTTACAACAATTTACGAGTATGTTTACTACATGGAATTTTTTGACATTTTAGTCTGTTTATCTTAGTATACAGACTTGAAAGTTAATAGTGCGACTAAATATACACATATATTTAGACGCATTTCATATATTTCGCTTGAAATTATTTTATATTAATCTAATATGTGTTTAAATAAAAAACACAAAAGCAAGTCAAAATTTTTCTGTTAATTATCTTGTATAATACAGTTTTAACAGTAGGCAAATATGTTGTATTTTTAGCGACAACATGCGTTTATAATTTACTTAACAAATGTATTTTTATTGATTTTTATTTCGTAAGTTTTCACCATCTGCTGTTAGATTTTCACTTTATACAGTTAGATTTAATTCCTTTAATTAGGTTCAAAGTAATTCCTTGAAAATATTTATTGACTTTATGGGCAGAAAATAAAAAAAAATTATCATAATATAAAAAATCTAATGTTTGTTTGACTTAGAGAGTCGATCTAAAGCAACTTTCTTTCTAATGGAGTCGAAGTAATTTTTTTATTGCGAAACTTTTGTAATAATGTTAACCACTAGGCTAATACCCTCGCTGTAATGTTAACAAGTTGCTTATTTAGTTTTTACTGTAACTGAGACTGAGTTTTTCCTTGTTTGTTACTCTGTGGACTTTGAGCTGCGATAATGGAATATTGTCGTAGAGTTTCACAACGTTGTTATTCCCGTACTTTTAATGCTAATGGAATTTTGAATTAATGTTTTTTGGTGCAGCCTTAAAAAAATACTTTTCTCCAGGAAATTCTTATCAAAAGTATCAGGAATTTCCAGGTTATAAACATTTTCTTAAAATAATGTCAGGAACAAAAACACCTGTATTGCTTTTATCGCTAAATTATCAAAATCTCTATACAAAGTATAGACGACCTAAATTAATTCACATACCTAGCTTTCTGCCCTTTCGTTATTAGATTAAATAGTTATTATTTGCGATAAAACACCTTTGTTTAATTTAACGTATAATGTAGCTAGGTTCAATGTTTACCGATCTAAGGTTCTACGGTACCCGATGACCGTTTGGCACAGTTGTTAAGCTGTTGGTTTCGGTGCCGCAGGTCGTGGGTTCGATTCCCACCCGGGACAAATATTTGTATGAACTATAGATAATTGTTCCGGATCTAGTCGTTTGTACGTGTTTAATTTATGTTGCTCTTGTAACACAAGATATTTCTATCTAACAATAGAGGCGGCGTTTTTATTTTTTTTAAAACAAAGGACATGGAACAGTTAAACGAGGCAACGATTACAAATGTACATAATGCACAAAATGTAATAGAGCTTTTCGTCTATTATTATTTCTACAATAAGTTTTTAGGATTACCTCTCTGTTATTCCTAAATCTATACTTCTCGCATGAGTGGGAATCACTTTGATTTATTGTATATGAATAGATTACATTGGTCGTCGAGCTGAGCTCCCTCGAATTCCGCGGCCTACGTCGACTTCTAATCAAATTCTAATAACGTAATCGATCAGATATGGATGCCACCCTTACAATTTTATGTTTATTAATGTTAGGAATTCCAAGCAGGCTGTATTGCGAAGCCATAAATTCAGGAATCCTTTATGAGTAATTAATTTTCGGTCGGATATATATTGTTATAAGTAGCTATTATAAGTCGCGCAAAATATGGGGTGTTTTAAACGATTTTATATGGAGAATGTTATGGATTCGTCTTTTTTTTGTATGTACTTAATATCTTTTCTTTTTTTTCTTAAAAAAAAAAAAGAAAGTTAAAGTCCCGCTGAGTTTCTTTCGCCTGTTACCAATCGAATGTAAACCAATCCAATTTTGAATAAAGAATTTTGACTTTGACTTTGACTTTGACTTCTGCCAATTATGAATTATAAACTGATTTTGGTGATTATGTTTTTATTGTAAATAGTTAATCGCTATATGCGTGCGATAGAAGAATAGTAGAAAATACGATAACTAAAAAAACAAAATAGTAGTAAATAGATTATGGTAAAAAGATTACATGAAGAGAATTATAAGATTGAGACATTGCCCCTCAAACCGGAAAGCATTGCTTGCAGTATTGCTTGGCGAAAAAATAAATGAAAATGCAGCAGTACCGCTCCAGACTTAAAAAAAGAAAACAACAAACAATCAAATAATCAATGACATGATTCAAGAAACTTTATTTTTTCTTCACCGATTTGTCAAATGGCAGTCTTTTCGCTTTTCGTGAGTTGCTTAAATTTTTTTTTCGAATCAGTTCGCCAAAAATGTATTGTTCTTTAGTTCTGTGTCATTCTTTCATTACATACTAGTACATTGATCATTCAGTTACCAAAAACATCTCAGTAGTTTTTTAGTTACATTCAAACATGGTTAGTTAGTAAAAAGTTGTATTCCAATCCTTAGATATCATATATATAATAGAGCTGGTTATTATGAAATAAATAAAAATATAATTTAAATTTTGTTAATTGAACCATGTTCGAAAGTAAAATACAATAAAAAAATTATCGACTGGTATATAGACAATTTATTTATTGTATTTTACTTTCGTACCGACACTGTTAATATTGTTAAGGCTGTTGGTATCAAGCTATATATGTATATAATAATTGTAAAATTACTTATTATAAACAAATAAAAAATTACAAGAGAGATTAAACATTGTTCAGCAGCGTAATATAACTATAAGGAAATTTATTACAGGCACTCATAAAACATTTCGGTTCTGAAGTCATATGAGATAGGCATTAAAATTACATCTTATTGTAAATTTAACCTAATGTATAGAATATATTAAAAAGAAATTAATATTAATACTATACTAGGTTTTATTAATTTTAAAATGTCATTATGGAGTCTAATCAGAAACACTATATACATACGTTGCGAATTTTTAGAAAGTTTATATCTTGACACATAAAAGATCGGCTCTAAGCCGTTAACTCTGTGCCGTTTACAAAAAAAAATGCATCTTCGCAAGTCATTTTCCCGCCAAACATTAGAATACGGCACGATAATCACAACTCTTAAACATGGAACAATTAATATTTTTCCTCGTTTTATTTTTTCGAATCCATCTTGCAAGACTTCAAACGAAGGGCGAAGGGCCGCTTCCATCGGAGCCCTTACAGGGAGAAGCGGGAAAGGAGTTGCAAAATAAAAAAATCACCAAGCGAAGACGCAATTATTTCTACGCAATCTTATGTCCGCCATCCGGCGAGCCGCCGAAATATGCACGGCCCGATTCTTTGGGTCCAAAATCGCGCGCCGATCGCCTATGTTGGCGGCAGTCGACGTTTGGTCGCGTAGTTCGCTAAAAGCACGGGGCCGTATCAAAGAAATGCGTCTAATGAATCTATTGATAGCTCAGCCTATGCTTATGTGTACGCGTTAAGTATTTTTTAAAACACAAACAGGGATGTTTGTGTGCGTGAAGGAGGGGTGAAGGCAAGAGATGCTTTCTTCGGTCCCTTGTTTCTTATAAGCCGCTCCGTGATCGTTGATACTTGTGATGTGTTGATGTATCAATTAATATTAATTTTTGTCCAACGCTAAACGTGAAAAGTTTTCTTTTTTTCAGTTTTAGTTAATCAATTTCAAAATTAAGGAGGTTATTCATTCGTTTGCTTTTGGTTATTTGTATGTACGCTACGCGATATCTGCGCCAATTGTCGACCGATTTTTTATTGTAAGAATTGATCATAAGGTTGTTTAGATAAATACTTTGTTGATGTTGGATCTTATGTCTAGCTCTGTAGTTGATCTATTGGGATTTATTGGGTTAGCGATTCTAATTTATATTAGAATATCTTGGCGAAAAACCATAGCTTTTTATTATTATTTTTTTTTATACTTAAATATAAAAGTAAATCATACAAATACTTGTATAGTACTGGAATTAAATGTTTTGGTATTATGTGATATGAGCAATAAAAAAAAGCATAATGAAAATATATTTCTCTAATATGCTACGAGATTAAGATTGGACTGAGCTGGTTTCTATATCTTTATATATATTATATAAATCTAATAACCTAATATAATCTATTAAGACTCAATACGAAAACTCACACACTTTGCTGTTTTCATTTATATAATAACGCTTGTTGTTGATTGGATATTTCAAGTAAACAAGGCACAGTGAAAAAAAAATGTAGTATAATGTAGTAAAATCTAAATTGCAACTTTAATTAATTGATTCTAGTTATTATTTTTAAAATGATCTTAAGAAATACATAATTGGGCAAAAAAATAAAATGAAAAGAAAACCTTATTGTAATGACGGATCGTATAGAGTTTTAGATTTCGTTCATCTCATGTGTATGGAATTTCTTACTACATGCCGAGTAGATCTATTCATTGCTGAATTACGTTTTGTGCATTGGACTATAAAAAGTTTCTTTAGTCGTGCAACTATTTTTGCGGGCATCAATTATACAATATAACAGTTGTTTATAAATAATCATACATATAGTATTTTAAATAGGAAGCGTCCTTTTTGTGTTATATTTTTTATGTTTCAGTTATTTTACCGTAGAGCAAAACCATATCCGGTTTGAAGGGCAAAGTGTCCGGCGTCGTTTCTGAACATAGGAACTATCCTGTGATATATATACACTGTGATGTTTTGGTACTTCGCTTACCACTGCTTATTTGTTTTCCAAAAACTAAAACGTGTGCGTCGCGGGACGCTCGACAGAAGTGATAACTTAAACTAAACTAAGTTGAACTGTTTTATATCGAAATTGTTTAATAATTTTATTGTCTACATTAACTTTCAAAAGCGGCGATAGTTTTAGGTTATATGCTTGCTGTCAACCTGTCAAACTGTCAACTGAAGCCAGACAG
>DWHQ01000130.1:0-17833 GCA_018247955.1 Eurytides marcellus marcellus | reverse complement strand
AAAAAATTTCAATTTGAAATGAAATAATGTTATCTTGATATGAAAAAATTGTTATTTTGAAATTAAAAATGCTATTTTGTCGTGAAAAACCTATATATTCCTTGAATTTATGCAGTGAAGTTGATTTTCACAGAGAGCAGAGAACTTAATTGTCCACAATTATTTAACAGTTTCCTTTCTCTAGTAATGTTGTGGATCAAATGTTTAAAGCAAATTGTTAAAAAAAATCGATAGTCTACTTCTAGATATGATATCTTATTCAGTTGGTGAGTAAGCAGTGTTTGTATTTTTTTCATTCAACGTATTTATTTATTTCGGAGAATTTCGTGCTGTTCGATTGGAACCACACTATCTTTATCAATTACCTGAATGATGAGTCTTTAAGTCGTTTACCGAAGTGGTATCAAAGTTATGAATCACCTCTACCAGTGATGTGACGAGTCATTTCTCTTATTTATATTTCCTATTTACACTTGTATGTAAATAATAAAATATTTCACTTATATATTATTTCAATAGGAATTCGTTTGCTTTGCATTTTAAGATGAACCGCAGAAAGAAGTTTAAGTTCTAAATTAAAGAGCATCAAAGGCCGTTCCGTTTGCTAAACAAATATTTAAATGTACCGATTTTGTAATTTATATTATACTTCATAAGTTGCCTTAATTATATTATAAATAAAAAAAATACTATCTACGACTAGGCAACGAGCGCCACGGACGGAAATGAAAAAGAACCGTCATAACTGCGCGGTTTCAGAATCATACAGAAAACAAAACATGTATTTATTCGACAAGGCCGAGGAATCGCATAAATGATACGGAGGTAATGATCGGATGTGGTTGAATAAATTCTTAATAAAATTCACGGTCCGGCCGTCGCGTTGTGGGCCGTGGGTGAGGTGAGGGCGAGCGGCGGTTGGGAGCGGTGGGCAGCGGTGGGCAGCCCTACAAGCGCGCGAAGGAGTCGCGGTCGTCGGGCGCTGTGTGGGTGAGCCGGGTGGGCCGCGGCCAGTGTGCTGCTGTTTGTGTACAAGCGTACTCGCGGAGCGTGCATCGGGCCACCGGTGACGTCACTCCCACTGCCAGTTTAATGGAAAAGTTCGCGATCAAGGACGCTTCTGTGACTCTGACGAACACTCCAAACTGGTTTCCGCAGATGCGTGTTTCGCGTCTCGTGATGTAAGTGATCCCTGCAAACCGGTTCCCAATACTACCGCGGATACCGGATAGGCATCGCAAACATTCGACGAGAAATGAGTTATTTGATTGACGGATATTTTCTTATTTAAGGTTAAACCAAAGGCCGAACGATGACAATAAATGGATATGAATATCTATTAAATCAAAATGATAAATTATTACTTCATATGCATAAGATGTACGAATGTTGGTATATGATGTCACCTTGTCTCTTTATTACGAAAATAATTTCTAGGACCGATTGCATAACTGCAGAAGCAAAAACAAATTTAAGATTATAGCACTGCTTGTCGTGTCGTAAGTGCGCTAAATTAACATTCGATTCCAAATTCAATGCTATTGGATTGTAAACATATTCCTATTTCCTCTTTTTACCAACTGAGTTGGATAAACAAGTTTATCAGGGGCAATTTTAGAATGCATTACTAGGCAATGATCATGACATCAATCGGCGTTTGTTTTAATCCTCTACTTCACGTCAAAACGTGGCAAAACAACAATAAAACATGAAGGCCTGTATCTGCCATACAGGACTTAAAGCGTGTCATCAGAACGTTCTATTGATTTATCGGCCTGGCGTTAACGTGTAGGAAACGTATGCTGTCATAATATAACTCTAAGTGAATCGAAACATTTGCGGGATTGCGCCCTTTCGATATTTTGGTCGTTATCTTTATTAAAAATAAGAACTGCAATGTAAAAGTAAATAAATGTTTCCTTGTGACAGAAATATATTGCCATGTATTGGAAACGGTACCGATTTCCTTCATTCATATCGTTCGTTGCATAATAAACAAGCCTCGTCCTTTTCTGGTTTTATGAGTTTGTATTGTTTCACAGTAGAAAAGAATCAAGTATTACCATTGGTAAATAAATTTTGGTTTTTTATTCCAGCCCTAAGTCATAGCTTTATTCATAAATTCATATTAAATGGTTTCATGACCAGCTTCGTGTGACTCGTATCGGGATATATTTAAACCTATTTATCAATAGAAAAGATTGCCATCAGGCATCTTGCTCGCCTTCTCACTAAATCATGTAAAAAGCACACTATAGGAAAACAACGATTACCTGTCTCCATTAGCTTGGCCTTTGCTATTTCCGTGTGATAAACTGAATCTGTGGTAAGCACTTTTACAGCAAGGGGGTTGTCCCCTTGCCGTCGCTGTTACCGGTACCAAATTAACGAATGGAACCAAGCTATTTAAGACCCTTAGGAAACAGTACATCTACCTTCTTCTCAACCTTGTTCTTGGGATACGACTAAGCCTCAACGCTAGGTTTTGCCTGCGGCTCCGATCGTATTACCTTTATATCGAGTTATTTCTCCCGTTTTATTGACAATCATCACAGGCTTAAAGTAGTCTAGGTGACACTTCGCCTCACACTCTATTCCTTTATCAAACTGTTTTGTGGCTTCGTCATCGCCTGATACCATGATAACATTTGTAATGGTAGTTTACGCATACCTTAAGATTTCTCATTATTATAACTTTCATGGTTTCTTTACCGTGTTAGGTTGTTAAACAGGTGATAAATCGACATTTAAACTTGTTAATTTTAAATTAACGAGATCATTGGCTGTACCGGCATTTGTAATCGGACTCATTGAGAATATTTATTTAGAAAGCGAGTGCCCGGAATATGATATCGCAATTTATTATCACGTGAAATTATTGAAATGAATCATCAAAGAAGCGAATGAAGTATGTGTTTGTAATATTAATTTCTTTACAATGTTTTTAAGTCGTAATGAATTGGATTTTGTACAGAAAATTTATATTCCTTCTTATATTTGTATAATATTGTTATCTATAACTCTTCGGATATAATATTTTTAAGCCGTGGAATAGTTTTATTTTAAATGCTTCTAATAATAAAATTTATAAAATATTGAAGTTGTGATAGGTGAATGCTTCTATCGTGCCGTAACGAAACCATCGAGCCGAGGAGTGTGAAGCCTTAAAAGCAACTTTAAGTATCGATAGTTTTGGATTTATTGTAAATAATGGTATAATTTTCCGTTTTCACTCACCCAAGTTATGATTGTGCGTAATGGCGGCATGTGAAAGGTATGGGTCGTCTATGGTGGTGATCGGCGGGCGGGGGCCGAACGTGACGACGACGTTGTCCGGCGACGTCACGCCGTGTCACGCCGCGCACCTGCCATACTGGTCAACCCGCGACCGGGCTCGCGTACGATGCACCACCATCGAAGACCCACTTCCCATATATGGCCCTGTTAATATAAACTTTTATATGACGTCCCTCGTGTCATGAAGTTAGTTAAGTGGTTGAGGCAGCTCTGCGCTATATATTTCCTTAAGCAACATAAACTTCGTATTTGATTTTAAGAAGTTCTCTGATGTATTTTCGAAGATCAAGGTTCAGTAACAATAGTACGTCTATGGAATCAACTTTTCAATAAAAATTACTTGTAGATATCAGTTGAAGAATTTCATACAAAAAATCGGACGTATTGAAAAACGGTTAAAAAAAGGATATAAGAACTATATCCTTTTTTAGAAGTGTACCTTTTTTTTATTCCTAAATTATAGTCTAATTATAAGTGTGTTATCATTGTTCAGCTGATGTATTAGAAAGACTAACAAAGAAGTGCGGTATTAGATGTTATAAGTAGGACTGTGGCTTGAGGTTATTGACTACAGCGCGACAGATTGGGTTATTGGTCGTTTAATAGAATGAAGCGAGAGGCGGAGGGCGGCGCAATGGACATACAAAGGCGCATTGTTATCGCCGAGGGCCGCTCTTCCGTTCCCTCGGGCCGTTCGACCACTCGACCACTCGACCACTCGACCATCCGGCCTGTCCGTGATTTGCACTCGCATCTCGCGGCGATGAGCGCCGCACGCAATTAACGGAGGGGTCGGGAGGTCGTGGCGCAGCGATAGCGCGCGGAGGTCGAAGCGGTCGCCGGCGGCAGAGGCCGGCTCCGTCGTGCAGCTTCGTCACCGACGCCATCACTTCTGGCGGCGGGAGCAGCCGCGACCTTGCTCGTCCTTGCGCCGCGATAAGCGAAGCCCGGGGTCTCGTGGAAACTCGAGGCGGGGTCGGGACCCCGCTATCGCGCCCTTTTAACCGGCCGCCGCGGCGCCGCAGCCTCACTTTCCGTTTGCTCTTCCTCGCGGGTGCCTCGCGTCCGATCGACCGCCGCGCATCACGTACGCGACCGTCCGCTAATCAGCACCCGTGACGTGCGCACCCGAGACGCACGAAAGCTCTACATAGATCGGTGACCGAGGCCGCTTCGCTTGCAGATAGCCGGAGAGAAGGCGCACGATGCCCGGCGCGATGGTGAACGGCGGTGGGGCGGCGCCCGACGACGTGGTGCTGACGGGCCTCTCGGGCCGCCTGCCCGAGTCCGACAACGTGGACGAGTTTGCACGCCAGCTGTTCGAAGGCGTCGACCTGGTCACGGCCGACGACCGCCGTTGGACCCCAGGTGCGTATCTTCCTTTATTCATCACTTCCAACTTTTAATTCATTATTATTATTATTCTTATTACAACAGTTATTTATCGTTGACTTTTCTGTTATTAATTTTTTTATATATTTAGCGTATATTATGTAAGTGTCAGTTAATATGAATTTTTGGAAGGTTGATGGACGAGTTAAAAATATACTGTTTTTATTTGTTAGGGTTAGAGTTGTATTACTTTTTAATAATAGATAGTTATCGCTGTGTATATGCAATCAATTATTGTAATAACGATGACGAATGCTTAACACTTGAGATACTGTAGAGGTCGCAACTACGTACTCCTAACTAATACCAAGCTAATGTAACTAGTACTAATATTGGTACTGTTTGCACCTACCTAGAGCAACTAGTTTCTATTTGAAAAATTCTTGGAAGTGGGCCCTTTTATAATTTAGCCCTAGTAATAAATTGCCTTTTTATGTCTGGCACTCTTTTCTTATTTTCTTTTTGTTTAAGTGATTTGCGAGTGTAATTAAAAAGGAAGACAAACGAGAGTAATAGTGTTACCAACTTTTGGTACCGTCTGTGCAAAAATATATTGATCCATATAATAATGTTCATGTTATCAGTCATAAGTTATTTTCAAAATTGCATTGAGCACAATGAACTTTAATTAACTTTTTTTAATGTTATAAAAATATCCTTTAGTTAAATATCGGTTAAATTAGAGCGTAATGACAACGATAACTGCTTCCAACTGCAGGAAAATAAGTACGTTATTGTTATCTCTTTAAAACGCAATAAAAATTAAGGGGTGTTGTATATGATGATTGGCTTTCAACCACGATCGGGCCTTGATTATGTCGATGATTTTTGTTGACCTACCGTACTTATGTATTACCTACCATCCAGGTAACAATCTATATCAACCATTGTCGATGCTTCTTTTGATTTTTCCTTGAATCATGGATGAATGAAAATGAATTATTAAATACTAGAAGTCGCTCAGTTCTTGATGTTGAACGTTAAATCGTAGAGTTTCAAGTTTCGATTCGTTTTTCTATAATGATTTAATAATTGACTTTTGCACTTCTACGTATCAACTTCATATCATATCTCATATTTCCTGGTGCTCATTTTGTAACCTTTTCATCCAGGTGCAGTTTTCTTGCTAAAGTATTCTATCTTGATCTGAATATAGGTGGCTAGATTACTAATTCGGCCGGAAAGACAACCATAGGAAATGTCGGTTTTCCTTATTATGTCACATAAATGTGTGACTTAATACAGGATAACACAAAGGCGTAAACAATGCGCAAAGACTACGCGGTCTTCGTAAAGTCCACCGCAAGAACGGGCAAACCGTCCACGCATCCTCTCGCGCAATCACAAACACGCAGAGCAACGCGAAAACAGGATAAATTGTCACCTATTCCCCCATTTTTAGCACCTCTGGATCTTTTTACTCGCCGCTGTTCGATAACTCACGTAACGAGTTTTATTTTGTTTACAATATGGGGTCCACGATCATAGTCAGGCCAATAGTATTATATAAGTAGCAAACCGGCCGAAGGTGCGCTCCAATTCTAAGGTCCAATTATCTTAAAATTATTTTGAGAACTGTTTATAGTTTTCATACTTGTTCGTCTCGCGTATCAGTTTCCTGTTCTCACGCGTAAACCCAAAATGGGTACGCCTTAATTGTATCTCATGATGCTTCTTCATAAAGAATTTAGTTTATGTTAAAGTAAATTCTTGGGCAATTTTTGCTGCATGCTGGTTAATTGTAACATCAATCGTGATGTTACAATTAACCAGCATGTTACAATTACCAGCATCGGCTGGTAAAGCCATTATGAATTATTGAACGATTCGTTTGTGCCATCTCGAGTTTTGCTATTGTGACGTTGACAAAAGGGCACGTGAACACTGCAGTAGTATTAGGTTGCAATGGACTATCCGTCGCCTAGCATTGGTCGCCCGATATAGCGCCTTGTTACGCCCTACGCGTTGAGTGGCAGCTGTTCTGCGGACAACGAAAGATTAGTCTGCCCTGTACGAAAAAAAAGATATTCCGCTTCTTGAATGTTGATATCAATCGCCATGTACGGCGAATGTGACCGGGCAGTGCCGGCAATATACGTTTGACCCCAGATCGGGTCACGACAGAAATACGCTTAGTATACGCTGAAAGTGGCGAGCGTGTCACCGATACGATAACGACGGAGCTAAAGGACTTTTGCTCTTCGGCTAGTGCGTTTTATCTCGCATGTAGTGCGTTGAGCGTCAGTCGAAATCATTGGAAGCAAATCTCTAAAGTTAAATCAGTAAAGGATAGGTGCTTCTTGCGGTCTATTGAACAGTAGAAAACGCGTTTTATACAAATGTGTGGGTTTTATGCAATCTGTCCCTCTCCTAATATTTCCCTTTAAAAAGTTTAACAGACTAATGGGTAGTTAGATTAGTGTTAGCGTATAGGCAAATTTCCAAGATTTCCTTGGATTTTCATTACCGACCTCTTTAATTCATACAGTTACGGCAAACTATCTGAAAGAATAGGTTTCAAGCCGACTATTCGAGATAATCACGAGAGAAAAAAAAGGTTTTCAAAAGTTAAAATTAAAATCAATAATTAAAATATATTTTTATTCAAATAGGCATTTTTTTTCAAACACTATCGAACCGTGATTTTTAAATTATACACATCGGTGTAACCACTCTGTATGATGATGATGGTGGCTCCCAACGCGGCTCTGTTGAGAAGAGCCGACGAGAAACTCAATAGTTGCTCTTTTAAAATTATTGTACAATGAATTACGATACAGTATAATAATACCTATCACCATACGATTCAATTTTTATCTAAAGAAATTGTGTGACATTGTATTCTTGATGATGACTGATGATATTTCCCTAATATTCAAGATTGAGCGTAATCGTACTAATTATGACGAAGTAAACAGTGCTCTGTCACGTATACTTAACTGGTTTAAAATTAATAATTTAGTGCTAAATGCCAAGAAAACTAAATGTGTTGAATTTACCCTACCTAATGTTTAAAGTCAAAATTTCAGTTTGCTTCTTAACAATGAAGCACTGGAACTTATTGATTCAACTGTTTTCTTGGGTATAACTTTAGATAAAAACTACAGTGGAACCCTCATCTCCAACACTCGCAGGTAAACTCAAAGCTCAGGTTACTTGCAGTAAGGAAAGTAAGACACTTGACGGATATTGTTGCATCCTTTTAAAACAAAAATTAAAAACATTTTGTTGCTAAAATAAATCTTATTACACTGTTCAGGACTTTCTAGTAGATCGAATGCGTGGAACTTAATTGATTGACTCGTATGTGGAATAGCTATTACATTATATTAAGGCGTAACGGTATAAGGAACAACTGTTGAGTTTCTCGTCGGCTCTTCTCAACAGAACTGCATTCCGAACCGGTAGTAGTTTCCTCACGAACAAATATAAAAATGACGATTCGAAAGTGCTCGTTTGCCGCTTGCCTATTTGAAGAAATATTTTGATTTGATTTGAATCAACTTCATTCCACAAATTTTTGTCTGCCATAAACTCGACTTCTAATCTAATTTAATTATGTAATAGGCTTTATTCAATACTATTTTTTTTAATTTTATATTTTTCTTAGATATCTTGTGGGGCTTTATTAAATTTGCCTATAACCTGACCCATGAATAATTTTGTTAACCTTTTGGAGATCAAATCTAGGTTTCACAAGGTTTTTTTATTTCTAGTGTTTACCGTGTATCCGTCACTGTCTATCTATATTTATACTAATATATAAAAATAAGATGGCGTGTGTCTGTGTGTCTATTTGTTACTCAACCACTAGTCCAATTTACATGAAATTTTGCATGGATGTTGCTTATTTACCTGGTCAACTTATAGGCTTTTGATTTCTATATTTTTCACTATTTAAATATGGTGACAATTAAAGTGACGTCACTACACCCTCTGGTTGCAGACTTTCATATTTCCATTTTAAATAAAAAGAAAACACTGAGAAATAGCAACCTTTTAATGGCATATACGAGGTTTAAAATTTAATTTCTATCCAAAATGTCCTCGTCTATCACTATTTCGTATATCCTCAACGGTTAGCGAGGTAAACCTTAATTTGAGCTATAAAACACGGTAAAGGTCGAGTGCTGTAGTTGGGCAAAATGTTCTATCCTTACTCTCCCTCAGCGCTGCACCTCGCCTATCCCCTCCACGCGTAACTACCTGGGTGTTCAGTGAGCTGGCTACTATCAGCATGTGCAGAGTTAGTTATCCATGACTGCGTTTGTCCGCAATAAATATTGTTCCTTTCCCACTTTATCTGTTCACCTTTTCCGAATTTCTTTCGTATTACTGCTATTTTTCGGTGATACTACTACTACTTTACAATAGGTACACCTACAACACGATAGTGGCTGGTCCGCCATTACTGCACGCATACCACACGTTTGTTCACTTTTCTTTTTCGACTTTCAGCATTGTTTGATACTGTTACCATCGACTATAATTATTATTTGAAGCAATTCAATATCCAGTAGATTTTCTCAACGCTTTAGAGCTTCCCGGTGTCCCTCTCCTCAAACTTGAATTAAAAGTGTGAGTACCTATAATGTTGCTGAAATTTGGAAGCTCTTCGACTCTACAATGGTACCAGGCTCATATTGAAAAGTGAGAAACAAAACATCGTAGAAGCCGTCGTTTTCACTGGATGTGCAAAATCAACATCATGCAAACATCATCCCAACCGACTTACCGTTCACCTTTAAACGACTGCAGCTTCCACTTAAGGTGGCCTTTGCAATGACCATCAATAAAGCACAAGGCCAAACTCTTCAAGTGGCCGGCTTGCATTTATAACATCAATGTTCTTGTCACGGACAGTCTTACGTGGCATGTTCACGAGTATTTAGCAGCGACAATTTGTATATATCCAAACCAGAAAACAAAGCCATAAATATTGTTAACAAAAACGCTTTGTAAAATCATCACAGACTCTAGGTTAAGATAAAATGTCAAAATGTACATCATATATATGGTCTTTTTGTTTGCCAGCTTCCCCGTGCCGAGACTAAATAGCCATTTAAATCGAATTCATTAAATGGTGAACTGACAGCTAATTATTTTTAAACCAATCAGCCTATTATTTTACTCTTCCATATTTCTTTAACTATCACCTTCATATGTCAATCTATTAACGTCCCATAGCGAAGCACGGGTACTTCAGCTAGTATTCTATACAAGTATGCATTTAAAATATATATGTATGTATATGAGTTGTCTGCTTACCATAGTACAGGCTCTGTCTAGTCTGGGATCAGATGGCAGTGTGAGATGTCCCATCAAAAAAAAATGTGAATTGTGAAGTATCCTTCAGACTACGAATTTCTTTAAATACTACTCGAGGTCTTAGAAAAAAATATATATCTAAATCTAAATCACAATTTTCAAGTCGATTATAGTAAACAACCAAATGTGAACCATCTTGGCACATTTTGGAAATATGCAGTATAGATGAAGTAACACTTCATTAATACACGATTGATTTGTTGGTTGGTTCTGAGGCAGCAAACTATGAGGAGCAGCCTTTGTTCGTATTATTTATTATGTCTTATGAACTTAAATGCTTAATATAAACTGAAATTATGAATGATATCGTATTGAAATTTAAGTGAAACAATACAAAACAATGTCCGACAACAGTTTCATAGTTGCGGTCACAAACGCTAATTGTGTGTGTGTGTAAACTTGACGTCAGTTAGTATTGACATTAAACAAGGAACTGACGACACTGCCTATTTGATCAAGTCACAAAGCATTGAAACTTTGATCGTAATAATTTTTTTTTTTTCAATGTATAGCAAGTAATGACTATACTCATCTCATGTCTACACAAGATGCGTAATGGTAAATTTTGGCGTAATATTTTTGGAAAACAGCAATAGTAACAATGGTTTTATTATGATAAAAATATGATTTGTCTCACGTTTTACTTCGTTATTAAGTTTATAATTCGTTTGGAAAAGAGCGTGATTGCTTGCTAAACAACTTGTCTTTTAAATAAATATATAATATGCTTCCAAAGATCAACAGTAGCATAAGTATAGGCGTGTGCTACGCTCACGGAGTTCATGGAGTTGATGTTGCATTCAGGTCTACATGGCTTACCGGAGCGTAACGGAAAGCTGAAGGACTTGTCGCATTTTGACGCGACGTTCTTCGGCGTACACGCGAAGCAGGCGCACCTCATGGACCCGCAGCTGCGGCTGCTGCTCGAGCTGACGCACGAGGCGATCGTGGACGCCGGCCTGAACCCGGCCGAGCTGCGCGGCTCGCGGACCGGCGTGTACATCGGCGTCTCCAACTCGGAAACGGAGGAGATGTGGACCGCGGAACCCGACAAGATCAACGGCTACGCGCTGACCGGCTGCTGCCGCGCCATGTTCCCCAACCGCATCTCCTACACGTTCGATCTCAAGGGTCCCTCCTACGCCATAGACACTGCCTGCTCCAGTTCCATGTTTGCGCTGACGCAGGCGGTGGCGGCGATGCGCGCCGGACAGTGCGACGCCGCCGTCGTGGCCGGCACCAACCTCTGCCTCAAGCCGGCCAACTCTCTCAACTTCCACCGACTTAGCATGCTCTCGCCGGAGGGCCGGTGCGCGGCCTTCGATGCGAGCGGGCGCGGCTACGTGCGCTCCGAGGCAGCCGTGGTGGTGTTGCTGCAGCGACGCGGCGCTGCGAGGCGTCTCTACGCCACAGTGCGCGGTGCACGCATGAACACCGACGGCAACAAGGTGCAGGGCATCACCTTCCCCTCGGGCGACGTGCAGCGCCGCCTGGCCGAGGAGACCTTCGCCGAGGCGCACCTACGCCCGCAGGACGTAGTCTACGTGGAGGCGCACGGCACCGGCACAAAGGTACAACCAACCGCTCTCAACTCGCCCCTTTCTCGTGTCCTTTGAAACAGATTGTGAAAACGGATTAATTTTTCCAATGAATCGTCCGTGTTTCCAGGTGGGCGACCCGCAAGAGGTGAACGCGATCGCAGAGTTCTTCTGCAAGGATCGCAAAGACCCTTTGCTGTTAGGTTCAGTCAAGTCTAATATGGGGCATTCTGAGCCTGCATCGGGGCTCTGTTCCATCGCGAAGGTGGTAGTGGCAATGGAGCACGGGGTCATTCCGGCCAATCTCCATTATAAAACGCCAAATCCTGATATACCAGCCCTAAGCGACGGAAGAATTAAGGTTCGTTAAACTTTTCTTTACAATTCGAGTTCATTATTACATTAGGTAATTTTTGTCCGACGAAAGTAAAACAATTGGTCTGTATATTATTTGGCCGAGAATAATGACATGTGGCCTGTTTCTTCAGGTTGTAGACAAGAACACGCCTTGGGATGGTGGGTTGGTGGCGGTAAACTCTTTCGGTTTCGGTGGCGCCAACGCGCACGTGATCCTGGAGTCGCACAAGGGCCTCCGAAGCCCCGGCGCCACCGGGCCCGCGTCCTCCGTGCCGCGGCTCGTGCTGGCGTCGGGCCGCACCGAGGAGGCCGTGCGTCGCCTGCTGCAGCTGGCCGCCGACCACCCGCGGGACGCCCATCTGCACGCGATGCTCGACGCCGTGCACGCGCAAAACATCCCCGGCCACGCCTTCCGTGGCTACCGGCTGGTCACCGAGGAGCCGC
This sequence comes from Eurytides marcellus marcellus, assembly GCA_018247955.1. Taxonomy (NCBI): domain Eukaryota; kingdom Metazoa; phylum Arthropoda; class Insecta; order Lepidoptera; family Papilionidae; genus Eurytides; species Eurytides marcellus. Next base: position 5,477 of record DWHQ01000130.1, on the reverse strand, counting down.
AGTCGCCGCCTCTCGAGGAGATCATGGTCTGTACCTTTGACGCCCGCGTCTTCGCCTCAACTTATTAGTGTCACACTGACGAAGTCGTGGCTCGCAGGAGGTGGAAGGCGGCGAGCCGCGCCCGCTGTGGTTCGTGTTCTCGGGCATGGGGTCGCAGTGGGCGGGGATGGGGCGTACCCTGCTGCGGCTGCCAACGTTCGCACGCAGCGTAGCGCGCTGCGGCGCCGCGCTGCGTCCGCACGGCGTCGACCTGCACCACGTGCTCACCGAGGCGCCCGATGCCGCCTTCGACGACGTGGTCACTTCCTTCGTGTCCATCGCGGCCGTGCAGGTCGCGCTCGTCGACGTGCTGCGCGAACTCGGCCTGCGACCTGACGGCATCGTAGGCCACTCCGTCGGCGAGATCGGTCAGTTTGCCTAACGCTTAGTACGTTATCGTTAGCACTCTTTCTTTTAATAAATATTTGCCTATGATAAATAAATATTAGCTTTTCTATTGTAACAAATTGTAAAGGAGAAAAGTATAGCGTCACTCGACTTGGCACTCGGCAGGTTGCGCGTACGCGGATGAAACGCTGACGGCTGAGCAAGCCGTGCTGGCCGCGTACTGGCGCGGGCGCAGCATCATTGACGCGGCGCTGCCGCCCGGCGCCATGGCGGCCGTGGGGCTGGGCTGGGACGCCACGGCCGCCCGTTGTCCGCCGGACTTGTCGCCCGCCTGCCACAACGCCGCCGACAGCGTCACGGTGCGTCCTCGCTCCTACCTTCCGCTCGTGTCTCGTGGCGCGATCGTGTCGGATCGTGCCCTCAATGAGAGCTTCACCTTTATCGTGCAGGTGTCGGGCCCGGTGGATTCGATCGAGAAGTTCGTCGCGGAGCTGAGCGCCGACGGCGTGTTCGCGCGGCGCGTCAACAGCTCCGGCGTCGCGTTCCACAGCAAGTACATCGCCGCGGCCGCTCCTCTGCTGCGTCGGAGCCTCGAACGCGTCATCACCGACCCCAAGCCGCGCTCGCCCCGCTGGATCTCCTCCTCGCTGCCCAAGGAGCAGTGGGACTCCGATATCGGTAACTATCCGTTCCGCGGCCCGTCCGGCGTCCCGAAACGCGTCGCGGTGTATTAATCGCTCGGCTTCTCCGGGTCGCAGCGCGGCTGAGCGACGTGGCGTACCACGTGAACAACCTGTTGTCGCCGGTGCGGTTCGCGGAGGCGTTGCAGTGCGTGCCCGAGCGCGCGCTGCTGGTGGAGGTGGCGCCGCACGCGCTGCTGCAGGCCGTGCTGCGGCGAGCGCTGCCGCAGGCCGCGCACGTGGCGCTGCTGCGGCGCGACGCGGCCGACCCGTGCGCGCACCTGCTGGCGGCGGCGGGGCGCGCCTTCGGCCGCGGCGCGCAGCCCCGCGCCGGCGCGCTCTACCCGGCCGTGGCGTGGCCGGCGCCGCGCGGCACGCCGCGTCTCGCCTCGCACGTGCTGTGGGACCACTCGGCCGAGTGGAGCGTGGCGCACTTCGGCGCCGCCTCGCGCTCCGGCGAGAACGTCATCGAGTACGACCTCTCCAAGCCCGAGGACGACTTCATCGCCGGACACAACATCGACGGCCGCGTGCTCTTCCCCGCCACCGGCTACCTGGTCAGCTTTCTGTTTCATACATTTTAATTCGATATTACAATAAATAATTTATTGTGAAACCGACTAAATTCTTTTGAAAAACATAAATATAATTAGAGAGAATTGTTCAAAATTAAATTATAACATTAATTAATTTTTCAGCATTTTATTGAAATTGAACAAAGACTAATATATACGTATCCAGAGATCCATATCTGTGGTGAAGATGTCTTTCCATCTTTGGAACTCAAATGTTTTGTCCATCTATTGTTATTCAACCTACAAACATTTCCTGCTCAAGGCCATTTGAGTAATCTGATTCTTCTCCGTATATCTATCATCTTTGGCTTTTGATATTTTTATTGTTAATTTTATCTGAGAGCTTTTGTTTTTTTCCCGAGCACACTTCTTTCCATTTTACGTTGGGAAATAGCAAATTTTTCACGAGTGACGCTAGTCAAACATATGAGAGTGTATTTTTGGATATGAATATTAAACTTTAATACCAGTATCGATACTTTAAAATGGCGCTCATATGAACTAAACCTTAATTTATTGATTATTAACAAATTAAGTAATCTCTGTTACAGACTCTGGTATGGAGGACGATGGCCAAAATCCACAACCGTAAGTTGGAGGAGACGCCCGTCGTCTTGGAGAACATTCAGTTCCGAAGAGCCACCATCGTGTCCCGCGACGCGCCCCTGCGCTTCCTCGTGAACATCCTGGACGGCACCGGCGAGTTCGACGTGTGCGAGGGCGGAGGCGTGGTGGTGACGGGCACCGTGCGGCTGGCGCGGGAGCCCGCGGCCGAGCGGCTGCCGCTGCCGGCCGCCGACGCCGACGCCGAGCCCGGCCGCCTGCCGCTGCTCACCGACGACGTCTACAAGGAGCTGCGGCTGCGCGGCTACAACTACGGCGGCGTCTTCCGCGGCATCCGCTCCTCGGACGCGCGCGGCACGGCCGGCACCCTCGCCTGGGACGACAACTGGATCTCCTTCATGGACACCATGCTGCAGTTCGGCATCATCGGCGTGGACACGCGCGAGCTGTACCTGCCCACCCGCCTGCGGCGCGCGCTCATCGACCCCGCGGCGCAGATGGCGGCCGTGGCGGCGGCGGGCGGCGCGCTGCCGGTGCGGATGCTGCGCGACATCGACGTCATCGTGGCCGGGGGCGTCGAGTTCCGCGGCGTCAAGACGAGCCTGGCGCCGCGCCGGGCCAATCCCCAGGCGCAGCCCAAACTCGAGAAGTTCGTGTTCGTGCCGTACGAGAGGTCCAGCGTGGAATCGGAGGACACGGGGCGCTCGAAGCGCGACGCGCTCACCGTGTGTCTGCAGCTCGTGCTGGAGAACGCGGGCGCGCTGCGGCTGAAGGCGGCGGAGGCGGCGCTGGAGCGGCCGGCCGAGGCGCTGCTGCTGCCGCTGGCGCTGCAGGTGCTCGACGCCGAGCCGCAGGTGCGCGTCGAAGCCAGCCTGGCCGCCGGCGCCACCGCCGGCGCCTACGCCGCGGCTATGGAGAAACTCGCCGTAAAAGTGAGTACCGATTCGTTCGATTCGTTTTCTTTTACTGACTCTACCAAAGTTAAGATTTTTGAAGTGATAACTTTTTATGGGAGGGTAAACCGCCGCCAGTCTGTCTGGCTTTAGTCAATCTGAAGATGAAGAAAGACTTCTAGAAAATAAAATTATTATACAATTTCGATATTAAATAGTTCAACTTAGATTAGCATAACTTATCGCTTCTGTCGAGCGTCGCACACGTTTTTTATCTGACTGAAATTATATGCTTCACTTATGGCTGGACGTTCCTCTATTCTTCAGGTGAACAATAAAGACCCGCGTATCACGCCACCGGACAACGAGTGCCATTTGGTGCTCGCAGCCGACGCCGTAGGGAGACACGGGGCGGCCGTGCTCAGACAGCTGGCCGGAGCGCTGGCGCCCAGCGGGATGCTGCTCCTAGAAGAGCCTCAGGGCGTGCTGGACGAGCGTGAGGCGCGTGACGCCGTCAATGCCGCGGGCTTGATGTTGGTAGCCCGTCAGCGCGCCGCCAGCTGCGAGTACTTGCTGCTGCGGCGAAAGCCCGAGCTGCCAGCGGCGCGCGTCGTCGTCCAGATCGGCGAGGACTCCTCGTACGGCTGGGTGGAGACGCTGCGCGACGCCCTCAAGCGTGCCGAGAGCGAGGAGATGCGCGTGTACGCGGTGTCGAGCGCGGCGACGAGCGGCGTGCTCGGGCTAGGCACGTGTCTGCGCGCCGAGCCGGGTGGCCGCGCGCTGCGCGTGCTGTACCTGCCCGACGCACGTGAACCGTTCTCGCCGGACGCGCCCGTCTACGCCGCTCAGCTGCAGAAGGACCTGGCCGTCAATGTACTGCGCGCGGGCGTTTGGGGCTCCTACAGGCATCTGCTGCTCCCCGATTCCAGCGAACTGCAGCTGCAGGTGGAGCATGCGTACGTGAACACACTCACTCGGGGAGATTTGGCGTCGCTGCGCTGGGTGGAGAGCCCGCTGCGCTTCGCGGCCGATCGCCCGCAGCCCGGCCGCCAGCTCTGCGCCGTGCACTACGCGCCACTCAACTTCCGCGACATCATGCTGGCCACCGGCAAGTTGCCGCCCGACGCGTTGCCCGGAGACCTCGCCGGACAGGTAAATTCGTGCTCTTCCATTCCTTTGCGTGATAAATTATATATTTACTTTTTATTCGCATAAATATAGGCAGAAGTTATTAAATGCTTGAAAGTATTAAAAATCATTCTGACGGTGTACAGGAATGCATCCTGGGGCTAGAATTCAGCGGGCGCGCGAGCGACGGCCGGCGCGTGATGGGCATGGTGGCAGCGCGCGGGCTGGCCACCACGGTGCTGGCCGACGAGGGCTTCCTGTGGGAGGTGCCGGCCAAGTGGTCACTGGAGGAAGCGGCCACCGTACCCGTGGCCTACGCGACGGCCTACTACGCGCTCAGCGTGCGCGGGCGCATGCGGCGCGGCGAGAGCGTGCTGGTGCACGCGGGCACGGGCGGCGTGGGGCAGGCGGCCATCGCCATCGCCCTGCACGCCGGCTGCACCGTGTTCACGACCGTGGGCACGCCCGAGAAGCGCGCCTTCCTGCGCGCGCGCTTCCCCGCGCTGCCCGACGCCCACATCGGCAACTCGCGCGACGCTTCCTTCGAGCAGCTGGTGCTGCGCCGCACGCAGGGCCGCGGCGTCGACCTCGTGCTCAACTCGCTGGCGGCCGACCAGCTGCTCGCCTCCGTGCGCTGCCTCGCCAACGGCGGCCGCTTCCTCGAGATCGGCAAACTCGACCTCTCCAACAACACCCCTCTGGTGAGCTGGCATTGGCGTATATTTATTCAAATAGGCCTTTACGAGCCCTTTAGAATCGTCATCTTTACTCGGCCACCGCTGTAACCGTCGCCGGCAGGGTATGGCGATATTCCTGAAGAACACCACGTTCCACGGCATCCTGCTGGACGCGCTGTTCGAGGCGGGCGGCGACTGCCCCGACAAGGCGGCCGTCGTGCGCTGCGTGTCCGAGGGCATCGCCAACGGCGCCGTGCGCCCGCTGCCCAGCACCGTCTTCTCCGACCAGCAGTTGGAGCAGGCTTTCAGGTGACCACTGCTCTTTACCGTTTATGACCATTTATGACCAATTATGACCAATTATGTTAGGAGTGTGTTTCCATATGATTGGGGATAAAAGTGATAAGGAAACGTGATGAGACCTGTTCAGTAGAAATGTATTTTGTTTGTTTTTTTTTTTTTTTAAACGCTGCCCTTGTTGTAAGATAGAAATATTTATTTATTTTATTTATTTACTCTTTACTGCAAGAACCAAAAAAAAACATTGGAATTACAAAGGACGGACTTAATGCC
>DWHQ01000129.1:0-17845 GCA_018247955.1 Eurytides marcellus marcellus | reverse complement strand
TTATGACAATTAAATAAATAAGAAATATTTAAATTTATATGTAAATAAAAAAGAAATAATATTTTCATATCTTTGTAGCTTTCAAAAATTATATGAATTAAAACAATTGTTTACCTTAAAAGGCCCCTTCATATGATTAGTCGTTACGGCTCATACACTGAACTCTATTATAGGGAATTTATAAAGGTACTAAAAACCTACCAATTTTTTTTTCGAATAGATAATAATCATCATAAACTTCTCAAACGTTCTTAATCTTAATTTAAATAATTTTTGAGGACATATTTCGTAGGTAAGTAAACAAAGAGTAATGAATGTTATCAGGGCACATTGCTCTTTTGGCTAATTTGATATATTTTTTTTTATTGAAAAGATTTTTTTTTACTTAACAATCATCAAATGTATAGCAGAATTTAGGAAATGCGAGTTTAAGAGCTATATAAGGCGAACAGGTATAGAAACGGCCCAATTTTCAAGTTTTTATGTTAGCGCCGAATGGGGCCCCAGAAGGTGTCCATCAACTGGCCATATTTTACGGTAAACATTTAAAAATATTAAGTTTTTTGTTGAGTTCGCATAGGCGCTGAGTTCTAGAGTCGATAAAAGCGTTAAAATTCCGCGAAAAGTGTGTGCCAGTGTTGCCAGACGCGCCCGCAACAATGCCAGTGTGCCGCCCATGTCGCACCTCTGTATGTTGCCATCAACAACCCATTTTGATATACATAATATCATGTTTTATTTGGCAACATTTATAAATGCTTTGCATATATTTATCTAATAAAAGATATGTTATAAAATTTTAATATATTTATAGAAGTTTTTTATTTTTTCGTTAGCGATTTCTTCAATAAAAACTTAGGTCATAAAATTTTACTACTTTTAGTTGTTTTAATTTATATTAGCTTTGTACAAACATTTGTGATAAGAAATAAATAATTACTCTCTGTTATATATGTAATACAATTAATAAATCATCAATTTTACTCTATTCGCTACTGTTTTAAGAAATAAAAAAAAAACTAACAGAATTATTTGGGGCGGGATGCATTTGAATCCGGTATAATTATCAGACCGTAGGGTACCGTCTATCTAATCTTGGTCTCCCACTTTGCCTTCTAGATATAACCCGAAAGAGGTGGTTTTTCAAAACAAATTCTCCAAATTACCATTCATATTATTTTATTCTAATCTGTTAACACAGAGGAATGTCAATCTTACTAGATATAGTCATCACTCATATAAAACTTAAATATATCTTTTACAAATAAAAAAAGTTATTCAGTGAAATAATAAAAATAAACAAGACATTTTATATGTAAGCAAGATTTAATCAATCAATAATTTATTTCAAGAAATTCCATTCAGTTTTAATGAATTAAAATTATAATTTTCACAGTACCTAATGTTTTACTAAAACCATTTTGATTGTGGAGCAAAAATTTCTATAAATTTTGACAAGAATCTTTCACAGTCACATTTAAATGTAACGGCTGTATTCAATGTTGCCAGGTCGAAATATAATTACCTTTTTAGTAAAATATTATGATGTACTTTACAGTTCCATTACAATAAAAAAAATATCATAAAATGGTATGTGTGTGAAATATTTTCAATGTTGCCCTTTGTGGTTTAGTTAATCGGTACATTCATTATGAAAGTTAATGTTAAAGAAATTCTTAAACTATAACAAAATAAAAAAAGATGTATGTGCTCGTTAACAATATATGTTAAATTATTACAAGATAGTTTATTAAATAAAAAAGGAAGGAGAAAAATACATATAGAGTCCCTAATATATTTATTTTTAAACTTCATATTAAAAAAAAAACATGCCTATTAAATATCGAATAATACTTAATTAGAGCAAATCGTCTATCTAATGGTAAGCGACACATTTCCTATAAAACTCAACGACACGCAGTATTTAAAAGTAGACGTTTCAATAAAAGTAACGCAATAGGTATACCAGCACTTACCAATCAACAGAATCTAATCATATATCTGACAATCTTCTTAAATTCCGTCACAACCCCGCCAGATACTCTATCATAGATTTGGCAATAGCCACTCTTGGAATTGCATCAAATCACTCCAAAGTCGATCCATCATAGAGTTATTTTACCGCCTCGCGGTACCAAGAAGCACCAAAGAGGTCTAGGAGGATTCGCAACGGACCCCATCGCCACGGAATCGGGAGCGGCGGCGAGGCGTGCTGCACCCGTTCCCTCAGCCGTGACGTCCGGGGTCGGTGAACGGGGGCCACTTCGCCCCCAGTCATTCGCACGTTCCCGAATCACTACGAACCCGTACACTCGCGCACAGTGCCCTTAGGAATCGAAACGTGCCGGCAGTAGGTGCGCTGCAGCGCGGGCGCAGCGGCCGGCGGTGGCGGATCGATCGCGCCGATGTATCACACGTGCAGTCCGCTGCTAGCGGCCCTTCTATTTGTAAACCGGCGCCGAGGGCCGCGCATTCCGCGCGTGCCTTCTGCCCTGCGCCCTCCTCCACGCGCCTCGTCCCCGACTCCGACGAATCCACTGTGTACACTGTCGCCTCACTATCGTACTCCGACCGTGCCGCTAAAACTAACCCGGCGCTGGAATGCGAACGTAACGATCCGGTCCCCTAGTTGCGGGTGACGCGACTCGGAACTCAACTCTCGACTATTAAAGGCAATGCCACCGTAACTGTTGTCAAATGCCCGATATTGTCGAGAGGATCTCGTCAAATTCCATTCGCCTTGTACGGAGTTCTAAATGCCCCTTGGCGATCGGTTCAGGTGACATTCGTATTATTGTGTTTTAAAAAAAAAGCAGACTGAGGTGATTTTCGTTTTTGGAGAGAGGTGGGGCGAAATGCAAAGTGAAATGTCCCAAAAAAGGCAAAAGGTATTTAGCATAAGAAAGAGAAAGCAAATAAACAAATACACCATTAAAATTCGATTTTTTAAAAACTAACATGAAAACAATAATGTCGTATCGGTTATTCAACGTAAACAACATTGTCGTGCATTGAGCACTTGCGGGTAACAATGAAGCACAAATAAGGTTGAATAAAGAGTATGGATGACACTATACACTATAGTAACAGCATATAAATCTTACAACGCTCTCTTCCCATACATCTACAGAACCCGACAATTCCAAACGGGCCCCGCAACACTGAATCTCGGTGCAGTTAACAATGGCGCATTAAGTGGCTGACCCCTTCCTGATAACGTTCCGAAGAAAAGGTCCCCCAATTAGAATACTTTATTAGAGACCGCGTCCAACACTTTAAATTCGTCCGAATACTTGTCAGTTTACTCAGCACAAACATTATATTAAAACAAAAGCAAAATGAATCGTATCACTTTCCGGCTACTTTCTGTTCATAGAAACTGTTTTTTATTAAGGGCAAAAAAAAAACCATCTTGACGCGTCTGTAATAAAATGTCAGGAAATAAGTATAATTGACGAATATCGTTATTGTTTGCGATAGTACTATAACGAATGGTCGATCCTAGTTTATCGTAGAGTGCAGAATAAGGATAACATATTATTGATTTATTGTACATTCTATCTATAATACCTAATTCTACATTTCGGAGAAACGTTTCAACTTGATTGACTACTTTTAAATTGAAAAGTCTATCTAATTTTTCTAAAATCACTGTGTTTTGAAACATGACGGTTAGTAGACAGACGTCTGAAAAGGCATCCCCTGTCTCGATCATTCTTTGTTTTTGTCTATCAATTAAGCATTTATTAGATTTTCCGTATGATAAGGTGGTATAAGTTGCCACTATGATGATTAAATGCGCACGTTAAACTGGAAAAACATTATTTTCTTTAATACATTTCTGTTAGGTAATTCTATTGAAGCAAGTGGTCGAATGGTCAATCATACACAACGAATTTTGGGATAATAGTGGTTACCAGTTTATGTATATGGATGTGGCGCATAATAACGCATTTAATTCGTCACCCACGTCTTAAATAGTATACAAAATCTCAATCCATTGTCTATAGACAAATCTGAATACTTACTTGATGGTTCAGCGATACGTTGTTACAGGTAAATTGAGAATGCTACACTCAGAGAGTTTAGGTCTCCAGATTTCTACACCATTGTATCCGAGTCTTTTGCATCTTTTTAAGAGACTTAGTGACGGGACGAGCAAGTCAGGCGTGATGGTATGTGAAACACATGCCTGTAACAATACTTGGTGGGTATTTGGTGTTTTGAATATTTTCAAATAGATAGAACTGTGTCTGGCTCCGCACACCGTTCATCAGTCAGAAACATAAAAGGGTAGAGTTATGTACCCAATAATTTTCCTTAAAATATTGCCCTTCAAAACAGAATGCAATAATGCTTGTATGTAACTGCTTCGTGGAAGATTAATACACTAGGCGGAATCTGTAAAAGAACTGACCACAATACAAATTGCATTCATTTTAAAGATCTTTAAAGAATTTGATAAGTTAAGTTCGATGTAGATTGAAATAACGTTAGCCCGTCTTCTTTATTAAAAAAAAAATATATAACATTAACATTAACTACAGCATTTATTCAGGCAACATTGGGTTCATACTGAAACACAAAACTTACTCGTTATTGCTTGGCGGTACAATAACTGGTGACCTATCACTTAGAAAAAAAATATTCTGATAATTTTTGTATTATAAGCTTCATAACCAATAATAGATATATCATAAGCGATAATTATTAATAAGTTATAAATTTTATATATGTATTTTTGGGCATATTGTCCGCTACTAATAACTAACCTAAATGTGCCCAAAATGTGGATACAGATCGGGAACAATGACAAACTCCTGAAAAAGATATGCAAGTTATTTTCTATTTCCTTAATAAATTTGCATATAAAATAAAATTAATACTTAATACTTGAGATAAAAAGTAAATCAAATGGTGTATTGAATAAGGATATCCCTACAAATATAACCTAATAGAAACTCGAAAAACCATTAATGAAAAATTTAAGCAAAAAAATACAAGATTTTTAACATTCTTCAAATATCAATGAATTGGCAATTATAAAAATTCCTATAAGCAGAAGAATTTTTTTTAAGAATGGGGCGAAGATACGTTGAAAAGGTATCACAGATGTCGGGATCAATGGAAATTTGAAGCAATGTCATGCCAATTATTTGTCACTCAAACATCGCATCTGTCCGTTATACAATTGTAAGTACATCTGTTTTGGGGGCAAGGGAGGATGGTGCGAATAGAACCTGTTTTTATGCGAAATCTCACTCTTCGGTCTATAAGTCACCACTCTAAATCTAAAGTTTGCGTTGTTGAGTGCAGATTTAAGATGCTGATAAGAGCTGATCACAATGAGGTACTTATTACATTTATTAACACATGTACTACATGTGTTCTTCTTTGTCTATCAATAACAAGAATTGATTTTTGCGTAACAATTTATTAATAAATTAATAAGATAGTTCGGAATTCAGAAAATCTGTAAAACTATTCATTATGTTTTTAGTAATCGATTTTCTAAGAGTTGTAAGTAGTAATAATTGACTGCCAACCTTCGCTAGTCGGAGAGGCACTTTAAGAAGAAGAAGGTACAATAGTTACAGTTATAGAAACATCTAAATCAAGGATAATTAAATGAATTCACCTATACTGGTTTAACATAGATTAAAGCATAAAACACAAAATTTTAATGAAAGAAGTCTCCCTGTTATTAATAATGAAAAAAAGTCAAGTATAATAGGATTCACTGAAAATTATTTATTACTTAACACTTAAATAAATTTTATAAGTGCGCCAATTATCTAAATAAATGTTCTAAAATTATATTTCAGTCCTTTGCACCCTATCAAAACAAAAATCGTTAACTTCATTATCTTAATTTCATTATTAATACCCATTTACTAAAAGGTGTCTCACATTTAAAGGAAATATTTCAAATATTTTGTTTAATAGCGTCATTAATTACGAGATATGATTAGATGACCAAAATGCATGGAACAGAACGAGATAGTGTCGGAATCCAATCAGATGAGTCATTGACGGTGTTAACTTGCAATTAGCAGTTCATAGTAAAGGGGCGATCGGATACCGTAAGGCTTGACGAAGTGCTAGTATTTACTGGAATGTTAATGAGCACGGTGCAGCAATGTCATAAGTGAGTCATAGCGAACTTTGAACGGGCAGTCAGCGTTAGATATTAAGAACATGTTCTCTCGGAATGCGGATGCTTCCGAGAATTAACAGCTACGCGATCAATTCGATCGGCTTCTTCCCATCGCTCGATTGTATCAGCGTCGAATGGCTCCAATTTGCTCTCGCCCGATCACTCCCCGCCGCCTATTGACCGATGCACACTGCCGATTGCCAACGGCCTAACGTCTTATTGATACGAAAATTGGTTCTCACGACCGTCTAATGGGCCGGTCAGCTATGAGATGACTCGCCGGATGGATCAGTTTTCATCAGGGCTCATTCGAATGCAAGTCGGCAGCTTGACAGACGATGAGTTAGACGAGCACTGATTTAAAGGCGAGGAAAGTTCATCCAGACGATATCTGTCGAAGAACCAATGGAATTTTTGTTAGGAGATGAAATAGCAAAACGTGCAGGTCATGCATCTAATGGTAAGCGACACGCTTGGCTATGATAACGCAGAGCCTCATAGAACCTACTTGGCCCTGCGCTACGCTTGTCACCTAGAGATATAAAATGGTACATCTCTATGCCTAATATCTACGATGGCAACATTCAAACTGCTATACAGTACTGCTTGACGGATGGATAACTCGATAATATAGAGATATCACTTCAGCGGACTGCAAAGGATTTCTTCTACAATAATCGATCAAATACAATTATAATGGGGTTTAATTTATTATGAAGCAATAAACGATCTTTTTACGCAGTAATTGTGTTATGTTGCGTTAATTGTGTGTGAACAGTTCTTGAACGCTTAGCAGTTTCGCATTACATTCCACGATAGATCTACCTGTCTTAACTGTGGTATTTTTTCCGTCCATATTATATTATTGCTGTTATGCATAAGCTTAAGTTTAAAGTTGTGATACCATGAGGCAACAAATTCTACTGTTTTGGGTCGTCTCTACCTCGAAATTGCGGGAATATGGAATCATCATCTTAAACCACCACCTTAAAGGGAAACAATACAACAACAACTTCTAAGGGTTGAAGACGTTAATGGGCAGTGGTAATCGCATGAGCCACTAGCTGCTCCTATCATGACATTAAAATAAGAACAGCTCTAGTAATAAGCGCACAAACGCAACACCATCCAAACATGTGTTGTGTGGCTTGTAAAAGCGAAAACGTGGGGATTTTTTCGTATCTGTATCCAATGTTATTATCCTTAGACGGCGTTAACACTGATGCAGCGCATGAGCGTTTGCGATATCAATGCAAGCATTCCGGGCTAATGGTGCACCGGTGTGGCAATATTGTAGGTCGGCGGGCGAGGCGGGGCGGCGCGTGCTAGCGGCAGGTGCGCACTAGCAGCCGGCATCCCCCACACCGCCGGGAACTGCCTGTTTAAATTGCCTCCCGCTTGTACGTGGTAATGCCCTTAGACGCTGCGTAGTGATTAAGCCCGCTCGGGTCAGTATATCGAATTTCAGCTGCCTCTTTCTAGCTTATTTAATCTCAGTTATCATATGTATTACTCGTTGGTTACATAATTCGAATGCTATTGCCTCTCTTTTAAGACTTCTTTCCTAATTAATTGTACTGGAGGACAACTAGTCAAAGCCTCTTAAACTTAAACAGTAACAAATCTGTTTTTCACACTCTGTTTCTCTTCAAAATCGTTTAATTACTTTTAAAGATCTGACCCCCATATTAATCAATCCAATCTAAGAGCCAATTTTCCCTTTACCGGTTCACTCAACTGCCAGGAGTATGACACTGCAAAGAAGTTCCGGTTCGTCGGACAGTTACTCTAAGTAACACTTGGAATTCCAGCCTCTAGGTTTTACTTCATCAATCTTGCCTGTTCTTATGACAACGATGTCGCGTGCCATATACCGATTCATATACGCAAAGTTTTTTCTATTATTATATACAGCATGCAATTGAACTGTTTTAGGAATTTTAGACACTAGAAATACCGAAGTGTTTGATAGGACAACCCAGGGCTATCGTTAGCTTGCAATTATTCATTTAAAACCGATCGATATAGAAAGTGGTTACTGTGATCTTGAATTGGTATTTGTATGTTTCTGGATTTAATATCAATATCACGTATACTCAGGTTGTCATTAACACCCGACTATCTTGTATGTTGATATTTAAATATATCTATATAATAATGGCCAATTGAATGAAGAAGAGGAATTAGTGTTGTTTTCAAAATATTCGAGGTTCATATTCCGTACCGCTGACATTCTCCTAACACAGTGCAATATTAAACTTTAATAGTATGATATTATTGTTAGTTGCTAAAACTGTGTACTTTAATCGCCCAAGCAAAAAAATAAATAAAAAGTTTAAACAATGACTCCTTTACCGGTAATTAGTATTGATACTTGTCGGAGTAACCTGCGGCCCCACTGGGCTTTTGTGGTTGGCCCATTGTTTTTTTATTAACACTTATATAATTTAAACAACTGCTTGTGATTATGGACACTGCAACGTGTTTCAAACGTCAGAAAATGTTAAAATATTTAAGATGAATCCGTTCAGAGTTATTTTATTCAATTTGTAACAATCGCGAAAATCTAAGCCATCTATCTATATTATCTACCTTCTTTACTAATTACTTTTTGCGGCCCGTGACACCACGGCTAACATGTGTTTGTGGCCCCTATGAGAAAATGTTTGAGTATCACTGTTCTATAATATATCACAGATATAGTATAATTCTAAGTCACAGGTACCATCATTAGATTTCGATTAAATTTATATGAGACTACTACTTAATCACTTTCTTTTGAAGATAAAACTGTTTGTCGATATGGTCGTGTAAAATTTGTCGATTTTGTCATGCAATAGTTTGTTTTGTTACGGATCGCATCGACAGAAATTGACCAAATTTAAATAGACCACATCTCTCAAGTAGGGCTTCTCAAACAGAAAAACATAACGTTGAATTCCGTTCATGTTGCACGAAAGAATTGCTGAACAAAGATACGTTTAAAAATATTAACTGATTTATTTCAGTTAGTTAAACACAATGATAAAAATGTGGGATGCGACTCAAAAAGCTTAGTTTCGGATTCAAGACTTGATTTTTAAGCACTAGAATACCACCACTGTAAGGCGTCATATTGCAGTTACTAGTTTATATCCATGCATTGGAACATGTTGATTAAATTGACGGTAGTCTGATCTAACAGTGACATCATATCACATCAGTATTCTAAACATCGAGGGCGAAATCCTATAAATAAAGCGATAAAATCTGTAATATTTTGTCCATATTCAGTAAAATAGGAACGACGCACTCTATAGGATTCGTTACGTACATGTTATTTTAAAACTGATTGACGTAGTTACAGAGATAAAGTTTCATCAGTTGTCCCCTATATATATTGATCTGTGCTTAGAGAATAATTCTGTTCGAAACTAATTGAAAATCTTTAACAATTCGTGGACTGCGTCACAGTGATAGTCGCTGTTGTATGGCTCGAACTTGGTTATCTTGGTTATTTCGGTTATTTCGCAACAGATTTTTTTTAAATGGAATAAAAAACAAAGGCAAACGTTTTATTCGACCGATGCGAAGGAAGCGATATGCAATTTGCCAATCATCTTGAAATCGGCGGACGTTAACGGAAACAATGCATAAAGGGGTTCAAATTTAACGGCGGAGAGCAAAGGCGGCCGATTGATAAGCCTAAGTCGGCGTACTGAACGAAAGTGGAACAGGGTTTGTCAACATGGACCGTCAGCTGGCCCCGGCGATAGCTCTTATCGCCCGCGGGACATAGTCCGCTCATTCACAAGCCGGCCCATTCATGCTCCCGATCGCGTTGTCTCACACACCAATCTAGTCTCTAGTGTGTAGTGAAAGGGCTCAGAGTCCCTCGCCGATTGCTCAGTAGCCGGGGCAGGGCGGGGGGATGTGGATCGAGGATATCGCGGGGTCAGCGCGGATTGCAGGCGGCCGATAAACAACGCCGTTGGACGATCGACCTACCAGCGCCGCGTAAATGGGATGAACGTGGCTCAACATCCTTAACGGTCCCCAAATCCTCGGCTACCTTCATAATAACGATTTATATTGCTTGGCTGGTCCCTAGGTGGTCACAAATTTGGCTACGTTCGTATAGTTCTCAACGATTAATTCAACTGATGCATATTAAACACGGTAAAGAGTCAACTGAATTTCGCTACCAATGACGAGGTGCATCGCAATCTAGCCTTGTTCTGAAGACTTTAGAAAAATATATGGGGAAATATATGCGGGGTCCATGCCGTATTACAATATATTATAACATCTTCTTTCACTTAGTCATACATAAATCACATGCAACATTGATTCATTTAACTTGTGAAATTATGACGCATCTATGAACCATTTGCGGACCATTTTTTGTAACAGGATCTGACCCTTGATCTATGTGTCACCAATATATTTTTTTATGTCTTTATCACTCGTTTTTTCGAGGAATTAATTAAGCGTTTGACGAATTAGTGAAGAATTTGTGACGACCGATTAAAATGAGTTCCCATTATGCGAGTACAAATGGTTCTGAATAGTTCTAGCAAATCTATTGGTAACATTAATTAAAATAGTATAACACTGGAGTGTTTAACGATAAAACATTGCTGACACTTCGAATCTAAACTTGTCCTCATAGTCTGTCATTCCTTTATGTTTATATTTTACAAATGGAATATGTCAACGCAAATTGAATTCACCGTCGACGGTATAAGTCTTTGATTTGAGCGGGCGGGCAGTTCTTGGATTTAATGAGTGAGCATAGTCCTATATATAAATTGTTCTAAACCGGCCGCTGCGCAATAACTTGTACATGTGCGTAACTCTTGCATCTTATCTAGCACGTGGATCGCATAGATCTTGGTGTTGCGGAAGAACCACTGAATGTTAGTCGAAAAGGGTGAAAATGGCATTTTCTATCGATCACATCGCATAACTTGGCCGATAATAGATTTTATTTTAATAAGTTTACAGGTTAAAAAAACTAGTAGAAAAAGTTCGTTAGAAAATTGTGAGCCAATTCTATGCATTTGCCATGCCAATTGCATGCATTCTCCAAGAAGTTCCTAAAACGTAAAAACGAGACTGGCTTTGTTTTCCTTTGTAACGTGGTTTTTATTTGTTCCCGTGATGTTTTCAAACGAGTAGCTTTAGGAGGGGCGGAGAGGCGAGGGGGGTGTCTTATCGAAAGTCTAAATAACACGGAGTTCGTCGATTGTGCGACGTCATAGGCGCCATCGCGAAATGCTAACGAGTTATCAATGTAAACGGTTTGTTTACACAGTTAACCGTAATCTTATCCGGTGACCTCCTTAGACTCTCCCGTTTCGAAATTGTATCATCGGAATAGGCGCTCACGGCGCCGATCGAGTTTCAAGTACTATTGTGGTTCGCTTTGTTTAGTCAACTCAGCCGTTTTGCGAGATCTTTTCGAGTTTTAATCGTATTCAATTCGAAGAAATGTAAACGTAAAGTGGAATGATTAGGACAGAATAAAAAGTTGTTTATTATCTTTCCACAACTGTGCATAAAATAATGGTTTCTTAAAACGTTCTCGATCTTAAAGCGTCTTATGCGAGTAACAGAAAAACATGTGACGGACGGATGATGACGGTCGTGAGTTCGGTGCATTTAATATATGGAATTCCAATGTTTAGTGCTAGGGCGCGTGTCGGTTGGTGGTTGGAAGCGAACATAGTGTGGTATCGATTAGGCCGGGCCACTGGCGTCTTATCGCTCTGTGTCCTTATTACGGGCGCCGGAAGTGCGCGCTCAAGCGAGCCGAGCGATCGTTTATTCATGTTCCACGTATTTATATACAGCGGATGGACTAACCCACCTCCTAAGTAGATAATGCCCTTCCCCCCTCTCCGTAGGTGCCTTGTCACCTTTTTTCACGTTCGACGTGCGCAGTTCCTAAACGGTACGCCGGAAGTGTCGTCTGCTAGATTAGGAATGCGCTTGTTTGATTTCCGATTACGTTTATTACGTTTGTCTGTACTCGATATGTACATTCCGGAAGGCTTTTTTATATTGAGACCAATTCGGTACATTTTTAAATAGTCGAATGGAGAATTTATAGATATATATGATACGTAAGAAGTTACAACACATTCACCGGTTGTGTTTCAATAGACAACAATCAATATAAGTACTGATACTAAAAAGGAGCATGTTTTTTTTTAAATTAAGTTGTGAATTGATGGGTACTTAGACAAGACGATGGTACTTACTGTCTTCGGCTATGCGCTGCGCCATGCCCGGTAATTTATTTCGAAATTATTGCCCTTAAAATAAAATGATAATTCTTGCACATTACTGTTCGGCGGTAGAAGAATTCGTTACAGTACGGTACCTCTTGGCAGACTATGAAAGAGTCCAACCCTTACAAAATTTTACGAGTCGATGTTTTGTAACCTTAGTTAAAGTAAGTTTGGCTAAACTAGTACAATACATGGAACAACATATGAGACTTCATTAAACATTAAGTCAAAACATGTGTTGTATGGCTGACCTGAACTCCAAGGTTTGTGTAAGACAGCTTCGAGAGCCACTCTAGAAAGTTTTATGTCCATTGGGTACACTGCTGAGAACGTTTAACGTCTCAATTAGAGACATGTGAAATGTCCTGGAAATTGACACCAAAGCACAGCAACGGTCGTCTAATATATTCGTGAGTGAAGTACCAAAATTGGTTCGTTTGTTTCGTAATGAACAAAAAATTATAAGGACGCACATGAGCATCTGCAATAGAAGGTGTATTGTAGTTGTAGTTGACTTCTGTGTTATTCGTTCAGCTCGTGTTAATATATTAGAAACCATTATGTCGCAGCTCCATTCAGATAGAAGAGTGAGGCTATAGCGCAGTATAAAGTGACTCTCAAAAGAGTTTTGAAATCCGTGTGAAGCCAGCAATCGGCTGATTAGGGCCGGTTGTTTGCTCGAAGCATCGGGAGGCGGGCGGATGTGGCCGGGAGCGAAGGGTGCCGCGGGCTAATTGGCAGCGGTTTCGGAGGTCGCCCGATAACCCGACGTCTCCGGAAGCCGATAGCGCTTTGATGTAGAGCGACCGCGTCCGCTTCCCCGTGCTAATGCTCGACGCCCGTCTTTGTGGGCATTCCCTTTGTGGACAAAGGAATGTTGCCATTGCTATATCTCACTCGATAAACATCATTCATGTAATGTGAGTAAGAAATAGCCTGTATAAAGAAAAAGTTTGTGACCATTATAAAACAATAAGAAAACAATTAAAAGTCTAAAATATTTAATGCTTTATTTTTATGACACACACAAGATTATAAAGTACTAGAAGTCTTAACGAATACAATATTCTAAAGAAAACACACAAAAGAGAGTTTATACATATATTTATACTTTCCATTTTATGACCTGTTTTAAAAATTTGACATGCGAGCAATTAATTTATTGATAACCTCTTGCGAGATATTCCTCCAGCTTTCTTCTAATGCATTCTACATGGCCTGTTATGAAGAACGTTTCGGTCGAGCTCTTCCCACAAAAGCTCTATAGGGATAAGATCGGGGCTCTGGGGTGGCCATGTCATGTTTTTCAAATACTCTTTGCGACTGTTTCTTGTTCAAATAGACCCTACATAATTTTGAATAGTGTTTTGGATCATTATCTTGTTAGAAAATAAATCCTTGACCGATATACTTTAATCCGGAGGGAATTTTCTCCAAAATTACTTTATAATGCTCCTTTTTTATAATTCTGAGAAACAATTCCAAACCATAACAGATCCGCCACAATGCTTGACAGTCGGGACTACACACTGTGGCTACATCTTTTCTTCAGCGGAACGTCGGACGACAATTCTTCCTCTTGAACCGAATATGTGAAATTTAGATTCGTCATTCCAAAATACTTTTTTGAAATCTTCTTCGGTCCAGTATCGATGGGCTTCTGGATGGATTTTTCTTAATCTGCGGTTTTAGAATAAGTTTTCGAATAGCAACGCGATTCAACAACTTAGCGTCTTGCAATGGTCTTTTCACAGATACTGACACATGTTTTTCCTTAGGTTTATTGACTTCAACACCAATTTCTGGGGTTGTTAGGCATTTTTTTCGCTTCCCTTTTTCGTTTATACCGCACAATAGTGCGATGAACACAAGTCCTTGATAACTTAAGTTGAGATGCAATCTCACGTTCAGATTTGCTTTCATTATGGAGAACAACGATGGGAGAAGTTTTGACTGTAGATTATGATGGATCTGCAGCCACGTTTCGGCCGCCTGGTTCCAGACTAGGGGATGTACCCTTTACTCGGGCGGAATCTCGACCAGCTAACAGCTGGTCGGTGAAAATGGCGCTTGCTACGCCATGGACTCCCTCACCGCGACAGCGGGTTAGTCACGTAGTTTACAATACTGCTGCACTCCGAAGAGTGTAGCAGTGGGTAACATCGTACCGCATCGGGGAGCGGCTTGGCTCAGTTCCCCCAGTGGAGGGCCAGATGCGGAACCGCATCAACTCTCATAGGGCGTCCGTTCTAGCGGACTCACGGTGGGACGATGGTGATGGTAGAACGACTGTGAAGAAGTCCCTTTGCAGCGCGGTCGTCGAGATGACGCGCTGGCTGGGCCTCTACTGCACAGTCTTCTACTTGCATATCGCAATGAGGTTCCTGATGGCGTCTGCAAGCGCCAACGACCCGAACGTCCGAGGAGATAGAAATGTTCTTGACTGTAGGATTTATAAAATCAGACTAACAGAGGATATTCATAGATAACCATGAAAATACAAAGGTTAAGATAAATATATATTTTTTTAAGAATTGTTCAGCTACGGTAATGAGGTGCTAAAACTTTTCCAATTTAATATCGCACTAGCTCTTCCTTGGCTTACATATTACATTGGAAACAATGCTTGTTTAGTGCCCTTTCCTTTTTTTTATGGATTAGGAGGCAAATGAGCAAGCGGCTCACGCAAGCGATCACCGCCGCCCATGGACATTCGCAACATCAGAAGACTTGCAAATGCGTTGCCGGCCTTTGAGATAGGATTATGCTCTGTTCTTGAAGGACCCTAAGTCGTATCGGCCCGGAAATACCGCTGGCGCCAACTGATTCCACAATTTTGCGGTGTGTGGCAGAAAGTTCCGCGAAAATCGCACGATAGTGGAACACCAACCATCCAGGTGGTATGGTAAAAAGTATTCCTAGTAGTATTCCTTGGCTTATATACAAAATAATAAGCTTTTAGGCAATGTTTATAAAAAATTTAATATATAGGTGTGCAGATTACTTTTTATCACCAATATTTTGCAAAATATTTACTAATAAAAGTTTTTTATTAGTGGTCTCAAACTTTTAAGCGGTGCCCAGCGTGTCAACGTTGGGCACCGATCTCCTTACAGAGGCTATAAGGGCACAGACCATCACGCGGCTGCAGTGCGGATTGGCGGACTTCAAATATTTGGCAAATTTTTTTTTATCTTTCCTTAAAAATGCAGATTCCATCACGATGATTTCCTTCACCGTAGAGCACATGGCAAATTAGTACTTAAAATTGTTAATTATAAATTAACAAGTTCTTGGGATTTAGACAAATTGTGCTCGAATATATTGAATTAAAAGCGAACGCCTGTACACTCAGTCAGCAAGGCTCTGGAAGGTACCAAACCTTATATCCGTATAATACATCAAGAAAATGTATAAATGTAATTCTATTTCTTGGTTCGAATAAAACTACTTTATACATAGTGTCAATCTCTTTAAGCACATTTTATATATTTTTGATGCATGGGAGAATGAGAGAATCGAAGAATGCAATAGGGATATCTTGCAATTTATCCAAAGCATTTTATTGTGTGGACCATCAAAAATTATTACTGAAATTAAACAACTGTGGACTGAAATTAAACGCGGTGCCGCGCTTGATCTTGTTGTCTCTTACATAAATCAGACAGTCCAGAGGGTTGATGTGAAATCATTTGGGTCATTTTTATTCTTAGTTTATATCAATGATTTTCCGTTTTATGTAAGTAATTTGTGCTTTTTGCTGATGATTACTCCCTTGTCTTCAAGGTCGGGCATAATATACAGTGTGCTTCACAAAGAAGCACTAGCACTAGATAAAAATCCCAATGGAACTCCCATCTCTCAACACTCACGGGTAAACTCAGCGTAGCCGTCTTTGCGGTGAGGAAAGAAAGACAATTAACTGATGTTAATACAGCTCAATTAGTTTCAGTTATTATCATAGTATTCTGTCTTACGGTATCCTATAGTGCTGAGATAAATTCAATATTTATTCTTAAATAAAAAAGAGCCGTGTGGGCTATTTATAACCTGAGAGTTCGAGTTCCCTGCGAGATGTTTTTAAAAAAGTGGTGTCCTGACGGTTGCATTTCAATATATACTCTGTAACATATTATTTATCGGATAAATATTTTAATACTTTCTTGGGAGTCAGTGCCAAAAACGCGGTAAATACGGTAAATACTAGAAATAAGAATAATCAGTAACACTTAGATTTCGTTTCCAAAAGATGAAAAAATCCTTCATGGGCTTGAGTTTACGCATATATAATGGGATGATGTCCTGAATCTACCACTTGAGCGTTTTAAAACTAAAATTAGAAATAATCTATTCTTAATAGAATTTATTATTTCTAATAATAATCTTATTATACCGTTCAAGAGCTTTTTGTGGACAAATGCGTGGAATTTAGTTGATTGACTCGTATGTGGGATAGCTATTACATTGTATTAAGGCTTATTGTAACGGCATTTTAAAAGAGCTACTTTTGAGTTTCTCGCCGCCTCTTCTCAGCAGAACTGCATTCCGCGCCGGTGGTAGCTTCCTCACGAATTGAGATGTGCCTCAGGGCTAAAATGACGATTTATAAGTACTTGTAAAGGCCTATTTGAATAAATATATTTTGATTGGATTTGATATATAGATTAATGTCGCTCAACTGTTTCTTTTGTACAAAGGGTAGGTACATATTACCATAGTTGATGCGCGGATGATATATTATGTCTTAGTTATGTGTTTTCATTATTTCTCCTTGTATGTTTATCCACAATACTTTCTTTGACCATTAAGACACCAACCACCGTGATATGTTAGTGTTCAGAAGTGTTCTTTCAATCAATTAAGTAATAAGCAAAAAGCGCTCTGAAACAGACTATGGTTCTAGTGGGTTTTACTAAAATAATAATAAAAATAAAATTAGTCTGACAGTGAATAGACGCTTCAACGACTTAACAAAATAAGTTTACATATTCTAATGTTGCGCTCAAAGATGTTACCGTGTGCATGTATTGTAAATCGTAATACTTGTTGTTATAGTTATCATGGCTTTCTTATTAAAAATTTTGGTATTTTCTAAATTAGCAAATACTTTGTCACTACCGTTCGTTGATCATAGCCGTTTAGCTTTTTCAAGTACATAAAATACAAAATATTAAACATGTAATATATGGATTATTGTTTTAAGTTGAATGAAGCATAATTAACAAACAAATATCGTTTGAAATTAACAGAATACACTTTTCACATATTTTAAGTTTAGAAATAAATTTTTGATTCAAATCGCGTTTTTGACTTTGAATGCTTTAAAAACAGCATTTTTATTGTCAAGGGGCATTATTTTTAAGTATTATTATATTTATAAAATATTTACCAAATCCGTTACATTATGTTACGG
>DWHQ01000128.1:0-17847 GCA_018247955.1 Eurytides marcellus marcellus | reverse complement strand
GTACAGGAAGGATATATTTTTGAGGTGAGAGAATTATTTACTTAGGTTAGTCTATGAAATTCCATTTAAAGAGTCCATTAAAATTTTCTCAACCTTAATGAATAGGAAACAAACAGTTTGGCATAAAAACTAAATATAAGATCCAAATTATTAAATTCTCTCGCTTTGACCTCTGAATAAGTTCTAAATGGCACGTCACACTAAAACCTTTATGCGGCATTCAAGAGGGATCACCTATGCGAATGTTGTGAGGATTCACCGTCAAATTGCACGATATTGTGTGCCAAACGCGAGAAAAACGAAGAAACTGTTGGGACTCCATTTACATAACTTGAGACAGAGGGTCGCAGAATATATATGAATATATTCAGGGCAGAGGTGATGAGAGCCCTTCGGGCGATTTACATGCATAGCCCATACAATAGAGGAAAAAGGTGTCGTCGCACTGTGTACAAGGGATTTAACAGTAAATAAAGATAAGACGTTACCTCAAAACCCATCGAAGCCAAATTGGTGGTATTAATGTGATAAAGGTACTATACTATTGCTACTGTACTATTTTTAACTTTTTTTATGTTAATTTAGCTCTATATTTTTCGTAAATATTGATACATTATTTTCGATTACCTGTTAACAACTTTACTGTTACAATTATAGTTTCAGTATCGGGTAATGCAACGAAATCAAAGGTCTGTTAAAAAAATCACACACACAATTGTTGGACTTACAGTTAGTGTACTGCACACTAACTGTAAGTCCAACAATTGTAAAGAACATTGTAAGGATCTTCATAAAAGTAGTTTATGATGAAATAAGTCTGTAGGTGTGTTAAAAAAGTTGTTTGTTTACAAACCAACCGTGGGGTCGTCATCGATTGTGCTGGCGGGGAAGTTTTTATGAATTAACCGTCAAACAAAGTAAAGAAGAACAATGAAAAAACAAACTCCTCAAACAAAAATCGATGACAATCTGGGCCAAAAACTTGGGGCAACTTCGTCGGCGAAAAGATTTATATACTTATAAAAAAAAGTGTGCGGGAACTGAACTTTTCGAAAAACTTTAAATTGCGACCTTGAACCGGGCAACTTTGTTTCAGATTACTATTAGTAAAGTTGAAGACAGAAAGTTTTTAATAGGATGGGGTTGAAGCGGCCGAGTGTGAGTGCGCTCGCAAACGTGATGGGGTTGAAACTGGGTACATGATTTTAATTCGCTAATAGAGTGCGATGAACTTGGACCGATCGATGGACGAACATTCCAAATTCGCGGCGTGGGAGCGCTTAACTTTTGCAAGCTATACGCGGAACGTCCGTGATGATGTATGTTTTACGAGTGCAGACGCTTTAAATGAAAATGCAATTGATTTTACTTATAGTAGTGTAAAAATTATCCAATAAATTCATAAAATAACTTAGTAGGGATGATTTAGAGGGTCGACGTTTTTTTTTTTTATTTATTAAAGTGGGTTAGTAACTATTAATAAATGACATCTTTTTTTTTAATATGTGATGTATTTAAACAAAAAAATGTTTATCATATTATTTTTGAGAACTCTGATAAACATTTGAACTTTTTTCAGGAACTTTTTTGGAACTTTTTTCTCGTTTCCCCGAGATATAAGATGATCTATCTCTTTGCCCACTAATTACATCGGCAATATCTATGTATGCTCTTCAAACTGGAACAGAGCAATGCTTGCACACAACGGTAAAATAAATGACAACGCAGTGGTGGCCTTAGGTGAACTCCGCAAAAGAATCCTACCACTCATTTATGTTTTTCTCATTTGTTGGTAAAAAAACCTTATTACGTATTATTTCTGTTTTTTTTAATATTCGGACTAACAGAGATCGTGTTGTGTTGATTTCCATAGAGAAAATTTAAAAAACGCCGCATGACGACAAATAACCTAAAAAAAAACAAAATGGCGACATCCAATCGAGCTAGTTTATCAAGATAACGCGTTTAGACGGAAAAAAAAGCTCTTTGTAAAACAATGCGCCGTCACATTTCCATCTAAAAGGCATTTAAAGAGGCAGCCTTGTCAATTGCGACATCGTTTCCTTTATTAACTGTTAACTAGAACCGGGTGTTTATGTAAATTGTTATTGCTTTTTTAAGAAAATCCTCGTTTGACACGTCGAGAGGTCGTCTCGTTATTACCGGCGGAGATCTGCCGGGTCCCGCTGCGGCACAATGGGATTTTGGAGGTAAATAAGTCTTTAAAAGAGGAATAAGTAAATTAGAAGCGACAAGATAGGAATCTCCCCTATTTTTTTTCGAAGGTTGGGGCGAGAAAAAAGGCGGTCGCCTTTACTTTGGCTTCGTTACACGTAGCGAAAGTATGGAAGGAGTTTCGGCGTAACATTTTCGTAGCTCATTTTACTTAAAATGATTATGGAGGAATACGCATGATAAATGAAAGAATTACGCTGTGGAACTTTGATTAATGTAGTTAGGAAACAAAACGATTGTGCAGGGAATTGAAAAAATTTTTTTTTTCCTTTTTTTCTAATTGTGATATTCTAATAACATTATAAATAAAGAACAAAAAATCTCAAAATTTTTTAACATTTACGTTTTTCCTTACATAGACATAATCCATGTTAAACGATGTTATATTAAAGTAATGAAAATATTGTGTGCAAAAAAATGTTTGTCATAAAATATTGGTTGCCATGATGTTTTGTATTATATTGTTATAACTATACAAGTATAATACATCCACATACCAGTAATAATTAACTTCGAATATAGTAATAAAAAAAAAGAATAGGAAAACGTAGCGTATTCCGTTTCCATGCTTGTCTATATTAAAAAAATCTTTTAAGGGTGACTGCGGCGACACTCTGGACGGTATCATAACAGCTGCTTCCAGCGATACCGTCCTATTAAGACACGGAGCTTTTAAAGCACATCGCTTGTTCGACGCCGTTATTTCGGGCTCATGTTTTAAATTATAATCCAAACACATTACCTCTTATTTATTGGGTATCCGAATATCGTTAAAACATCAGAAGAACTTTTTTACCTTTACAGAGAATTTTTTAACAAATTTTTAAGAGATTGTCCTTGTGTGTATCAAAGAAAAGTCAATAAGTTTAAATATTAAAAATAATTTTATATTACGATCTGGCATACATTGCTCCCTTAACGACAGTCTTATTACAGCTGAGGCGGTTCGAATTAGGTTCGTTTGCCGAAGGGACGTCTGAGTATGACAGCTGTCAAAATAATCTCATTCAAACTGAATTAATCAGTATCTTTGCCGTCAAAAGAGATGAGTATCTAATATAAGCGCTAATTGAGATATAGAAAAAAGTTTCAAGTTAATTTGGATGAAGAAGTCAATCATCTGTATTAATTGTTACGTTAATAGCTCATATAATTGTGTTTATTAAAGCCTGTAAAATTTTTTAAACCGCTTAAAAATACACATTAATATGTCTATTTAGGTAGTATAGATTTCATTCCTTAGCATCTATCAATAGTATTTTTAGATTAATAACGCATAATTAAAAAAAAAACAAGGTTCTGTTTCACAAAATATTATTTTTATGTCGCAATTGCTTCTAACATTAAATATCCACTCGGAATAAATACTTGTGGATTATACACATTTATGACCCGCTTGGGGATCGAACCTACGACGTGGTGCGCTAAATCAGTTGACGAGGAGATCACTCAAACCACTACGTCATCGATAAATTATAAAACTACAACAGTTCATCGGAACGTAACTTATTTTTCGTATAATTACATGGACACATCTCTAAGCGGTAGGAATCTTTTGCAGATCCTCTGAGGTAACCTCTGCAAAGGATTGATACCCAATGGTACTCTCGATGGTATGAAATGCAGTGGTCCCCTGCATTGTCAGTTATTATACATAATGCTTTCTCTTGTGTGTATTGTATTCAAGTTTGAAGGTCAACGTTGCTAGGGTTACTCGGCATTGAGATAGCATCCTAAACCTCTGAGTGTCGAGCGCAGCGCAGGGCAGAACAAGTTCTGTATGGCACTGTGTTATTATGGACAGAGATATCGTTACAATGAGGCGCACGACTCGCTCGACACTTTATCTCCTATAAATATTTATTAACGGATAAAGTCAACGAAAATTAAAACATAAAAATATCTATTTGCCCTTGAACGTACCTATATCAGAAATTTTTGAGTCGCTTTATAAAAGCAGTGCACATTTTCACGTTGAACACGCAAATCGCGCGCGTACTCTTGCGCCTTTGGAGGTAATTTACAAATTACTCCCCGTTTTAAAGGTCCCCGAAGACGGCGACGGAGTTTCGTAAAGTCTGAAAATGATCTTACAAAGTATAGGCCGCCATCTCTCCCCGTGGTCGCCTCGAGGCTTCAAGGCGTACTGTTTCTGCACAGTATAAGAGTTATGCAAATGTTATGGACGACGAAAAAAACTTAATAACAATGATAAGTGCCGCCCTCAGGTGATAAAAAGCATTTCTGGAGCGATATTACTGGATACAAGTTTATTGTTTTTATCTTGTGTTCGAATCCCATATAATAAATAACGATTCACAAAAAAAAAAAACGATGACTGACTAGAAAAAAAAATCTAACATAATCCTCAATTAATATTTCCTTTACGATCCAGTGTCCGGGCGCTTGCTTTTAATTTATTATATTCGGGCAATCTCAGTTCAAACCCGGTGCCGGCACCAATGAATTTATTTGTTTTGTAATTAACAACGCTAAA
The DNA here is from genome assembly GCA_018247955.1 of Eurytides marcellus marcellus. Classification (NCBI taxonomy): domain Eukaryota; kingdom Metazoa; phylum Arthropoda; class Insecta; order Lepidoptera; family Papilionidae; genus Eurytides; species Eurytides marcellus. The sequence goes on along the minus strand of DWHQ01000128.1, from coordinate 13,115 downwards.
TTTTAACGTACTCAGAGGTGAAGGAAAATATCGCGAGGAAACCTGTATACAAAAGTAATGATGTTCTTAGACATATATAGTCGGCCAATCCGCGCTGGGGCCATGTGGTGGTCTATTTTCTTATACTTATGCTCTTATCCCTCTGTACAGAGGAGGCCTGTGTCCAGTAGTGACATATAAACGCTGTTATAAACTCGATTTAAGGGTGTATTTAAAAGTTCAAGGTTCAATAACAGTGAAATTTCTTAAACCTTATATAAACGTAATAATAAAAACAGAATTGTCAAAATCGATTGGTAATAAGCGGAATTGGGTATTTCTTTTTAATTGAAACGTTCATAATAAAATAAAATAAAATATTTTAACTTGGCTCGATTTGAATGACACAAGGTACAATAGTGTGTTACTTCATACTTCTTTCACTTAGCAACGGTAAAAACGAACCGCGATGATTTTGGCTGCTTTGTATGTACGTATACAGTAACGTAGCCTACTTTTTATCAAAGAAAAGTTACAAAATAAGTCACGGGAAACATCTAGTATATACATAAATAAATCACGAAGACGTTCATTACATCAAGAAGAGAAAAAGAGATGAATGAACAGTTCTATCTACGCGTGACTACTATTTTACCTCGGCTTCCGAAGTAAAAGCAATTAAGGCCAGTTATAAATTCACCTGGAGGCGTCGGTCTTTCTTCCCGAAAAATTGGTGCCACCGCGCTGCGTCCGATTGTCCTCAAGAGGCGCGGAGCGAGTTTAAAAAGCGAGCGGAGTACGTGGAATTAGGAGGTCTCAGATGAGGGGACCGCAGCCATCCTATTAAAAGCGCCGCCGGATAATGCAGGTGCCGTGGCCGCGTTAGTGGTGTGAAACGGTTAACTCCTTTGTTAGTTTCCACAGGGATTTCGAAAATTACTCATTATCAAATGTGTGCTTTATGTGAAAAACGCGCAATGTTTACCATCAGACGGACGTTTTGCTCATCTCTTAACTTTATCTCATAAAGAACCTTTTTTTTATTTTTTATTTCAAGCGACAAAGGCCTAGTGTTAAATAAAGAATATTATTGATTGGTGTATGTCCATAATTTTCGTATTGTAATTATGTATTCTATCCCTTTTTGTTATATATATGTACATACATACTTAGTACTACAAAGTTTACGTGCAGTATAATAGATCTATTTATCGAAACATAATGTAAAGTCATATCATATTTTTACCAACTTTTCAGAATGCCACATTGTTATTCCGACATTAATAGATATAATTATAATCTTTTTATTTATTCTGAGCGATGTAGCGTTTATATATCGATCGAAAATAGTTTTGTTTGTTAAAGCCTTTCAATATTTTATATATATAAATTTCATACTATACTTCATAATCTATATTTTACTTGATAGAGGAAATTAGCGCAGCGTCACAACTCTACAGACCCTAGTAACCCCTATCGATCCCGGCGTCTTACATACCTAATCTCCAGTAGAGTAGCGTAGGTGAAGTTTTACATGCAAATGAATTAATTCTTCTCGTCGGAGTGTTCTCGCGGTGCATCGGCGGAGGCGATGCCTCGTTGCATTTATAATGTGAGTTCATTACCTCGGCAGGGTCTCAACGAGTCTACGCTCTACGAGTCTACGTAATGGGTTTGGAAGAACGTTCGCTTCAATTATGAGTGGGATATTAAATCGGTCTATCTATTGATAGATAGCGATACTGCTCTAACGGGGCTATTAAACTTTCATGATTTTTACCACTTGTTAATGTAGACAAATTGTTATGTAATTTGTTTGTTCATAGAGATTGTTTCTATTCAATAAAATGTATTTATTTCTTCTATTCCGCACGTTATTATAGTTGAAGACCGTTTATACATATTTGGTTTTAGAGAAAAAATTGATAAAAAAATAGAATACTACTTTATACATATAAAAAATATTCCTTAAAGCAAATTAACTCTCTCGCGATAAGTGAGAGGTACAACTTCCAATTTCTAGTCTTTCCAGAGTCCTACTAGGGTGCAGCAGTAATGTATAAGAACTACTGTGTGTACTGTGTTCCTGTTTGAAGCGCAATGTTGCCAGGATAATTACTGGGCATAGAGATTTAAATCTCTGAGTGCCACGTTCCGTGTGGCTGTGCTGTCAAAAACAGCCGAGTCGTTTACCGTCTCATTAAAAAATACACCATCAAGATTTCGTGAAGTTTTCTTATTAAAAACATATTTCTTTACTATATGAAAGAGTATAGATTATATTTAAAATAATCCTAAACGTGAAAATATAAAATGTATATTTTAAATTGCTTTCGGCTTAGACTTTGACGGAAAACTTTTAAGGAAAGCACAGTTCCTTTTAAAAATTTAACGAGGAATTCGCTTGGCTTAACATATTTTCCTTAAGGCGACGCCAGCGCGTGTGCATTTTTAATTTTTACAACCACCCAACCGTAGATGACGCGTTGAATTTTTACTGAGGCCCACTCTTTCCACCTAATTAACACAGACTGGGTTAATTGTTGAATAAGTTTACTTATTGCAAATGTAAAAGAACATAAACATGACTGTGGTTTATGTATACGATAATTTAGAATGAAAGCTTAATTTATTACCTTGATAACCTTTTATAATCTCTTCTAAATTATCCCAATGTTAATCCCGATCATTGCATTTTTTCATTATTTTTATGTATATTATACTTTTTTCCGTGTGGTATATTAGCTTATAATGTGTCAAATTAAATATAAACTGATTAGTTGGTAACTATTAGCTAGACATCACCATCGGCTTGCTACTTATTAGGAACGTAAAGCAAAAAGATCTAGTACAACAGCAAAAACTTCATACTTTGTAAAGTGTGTAATATCCTGTTCAAAGTTCGCGTCGCTCTGATAAAATCTTCAGTCACAGCTAATAAAACATAAACCCTTCCGTTATGTTTATCACGCTCCAGTCCCATGATTTAGCACACGACAGCCCTATTTCACGGTGCTCTACGGAACGTTTTGGGAAATTGAATTGATATGTTTCCGCTAACGTGGCGCGGCGGCCGCGGCATTTTTCAGGCCATATCGCGTATGATGGGCGCGTCAAAGCGGTCGGAAGAGTACTCGTGGACTGACTACAGAAAAAGAAAACGTTTCGTTGCAATATAATTTTTTTTTTTATTATTTATTTGCTAGACGATGACGACGACATAATGTCAGTTATAAAGTTTTTACAGAAGATGAGAAAGTAGGAATTTGTTTGAAATAAAAACAGTTGAACACTATAATTATGACTATTTTTGGAATTTGAATAAACATGCGTTCAAATATGAAAACTATTGTGTATTATCGTGAATATAAAAATTATCGAATATAAAATATTAATAAATATGTATGTATAATAAACATATACGTAAATATAATAATTTTGAGCCATGTTAATTTTAATTTGTGAAATATTTATATCAATGAAGAAATAACTCAACGTTTTTCTATATTTTTTTTTTCTAACCGTAGACGTTACGTGAAGTGTGAGATAGGGGTGTAGTAAAGAGTGCAAACGATCGGGTCGCAGTGTCAGACGGTACCGCTTACTAAGAACATTGCCAATCCAACATTTTTCATACGGGAACTGCGTGAAAGCTGTTATAAATATATAATATATAAGCTATTATAAACGCTAAGTTAAATATTTTAGTTAATATTTGTAAAATATAATAACAGGCTTGACTTCATTCTTTAAAATTGCCGTTTAAAAAGCTTTAAATAATTTTTGAAGAATTAAAAATAAACAGGAAAATAATGTTTCCTATAAAATTTATGAAAAGTGTTGAAACTACATACATATTTGATGGAAGTTGATAGGAGATGTCAATAAACAGATTAAAATTGAGATTGTTTTGAGAGTTCTTAAATGTCCAAGGAATTATTAAAGGCAATAACGAATAGTGCATGAGATGAGATAAAAATAACAATGCGTAACATTTTGAAGGCACCATCACACATAGGGTGCTTAGAATGAATATAAGGCTTTACGGCAATGCGTTGACAAAATAAAAGACCCGAAAATTTTATTTCGAGCTTCAACTAAGTCTAAGTTCACCTTGCCCCAGCGACTGTATCAAAATGATAAAAATGTAGAGAACCAATAACCATTCATCCATCAAGTGTCAAGATATAATCTCGGGACGGTGCGGTGCTGCCACTTGCTTAGCCCTCAGAGCCGGGGCGCTGCGAATATAAAAATGCCTCGAAGATTTACAGGTTTTGTGGTGAGATATCGCATGAAGATTTGCGTTGCATTTAGACTCCCGCTTACATAAGAGCGATGTGCCAGAGAATATTTCATAACATAAAAGATTTATAGGCATATAATTAAAATGAAAACATATACAAGACAAACAACTCGTATGAGACCAGAACACTTTACTATCAAACGATATATCAAAGGAAAATATAGATTTCTTATGGATAAGTTACGGTAATTTACTTTAAAATCAATTTTTATTTAATGTCAGCCCAGTATTACAAGTTTTGACTGAGTAAGTATAGTAAACTTTATAGCTATATTCAGAGTTTTATTTCACCAAAATCGACATTGTATATTACAGGTGACACCAAAATCTTAGTGTATGTAGCACAATGATTATTTTTTATACTAAACGTTCTGTAAGTTCGTAAACAAACGCTGACGTTAAATACCTCCAGCGAGTATTTACGGGCATAATTTCTTTCCCCAAATCGCAGTATCCCAAGATATCGTTTTCACTGAGCGTGGGAGAGCAAGAAATCTGTTTGTATCTGGCGTTCCAGGCCAGCGAGCGATTTAAATCTCTTAAGCTCAGTGCGAGCGGTCGCCGGCGCCACTCCAGAACTCACAAATCTTTCATAATCTCGCCGGAGAGCAAAAGGGGCCGTCCTTCATACGGAGCGCTTTTTTGTAAGTTGGGGTGGACGGGAAACTACTCCAGGAAAGGTCACCCTCCTTGAATTTCTCATAGGAAGACGTAAAGGTATTGGGGAATGCGAATTATTATTTGTTTATTGGAATGTGGAGTTGTCTCTTTTGAGCTGGTTTCGGATTTTTCTTTAGATACCCCATAATAATTTACAGGTGGGAAAAAAAAGTTTTAACGTCAATTTTAAGCGAACGAAATATTATATTACTTATTATGGGTTATCATTGCTTTGAAACTTACCAAATCTCGTCAACATTTCGAGTCTGATTGGTATTATTAATAATAAAAGAGAAAACGAACTAAGTTCATTTTACTCTTTGCCGTCCCGAAGATACTTTTCCAAACCAATTAATATAAGATGATATATAACTTCTTTTAATCTTATTACAGAGAAATTTAAAAACAATTTACGTAACGCAAGTAAATGTAATGGAAGCTCTCGGTCAGTACCGAATTTGAACAACAACGTCGATTCAGACGTAGCAAAATAAAAATAACGGCAGCTAAATACGCTTTCAATTTTACGTATTTACTCGGTGCGTGTTTCATACGTCTATGTATGAACCGGAACAGGCGCACAGGTACGACGGGTATTCATAAGCAAATACAAGGCGGGGGACCCCATAATTTTCGGTTTGCATTTTTCCATCGCGACCGCGAACTCGATTTCCACTCCCAAGGGCAGGCGGACGCTCGGCCTCAAAAATATTAATGAAAATTTTTACATAAATTTATTCGACAGAGGGGCCCACGCGTCGCTGTGCGCTGGGGCCGGCCTCTTGTTTTTTATTTATTAATTTAATGGTATTTTCGGTCTAATTACCTACCTGAGGTATAATTCATCGACTTTCGCAATAACGAGCCCTCGGTTGGCATGTGTGGGAATATATTTGGGACTTGATAAATAGATGTTTGTTTTAATGGCATTTATTATTTGAACCGTATACGATGTCTATTTAAATCTTAGCTTAAACAACTTAAAATATTGCAGATGCTACGATACACATTTTTAAAGTACAGCCAGATATGTGGAGAAGAAAATTTATTATTTCTTTAAAAATGTGGGACATTATATTGATAATATGTAAGGTTTGCAGCTGGTTACTTTATTTAGAATCTATGCAAAATTAAAAAAATAAATTACCTATAGGAAATTTGAGATATTTTCTTTTCAAATCCCTTTTTTTACAATATTTAAAACTCCATGTTCAGAATTCACTAATATAATTTTATAACGTGAAATTAAAATAGAGAATATGTATATTTGACAAAAATTTAAATGTTCGTAAAAACAAATAAATAAGGTTTTCTGTTTCAAAGTCGATTTATTGTTTCAACATAATCCTTAAGCGAACACCGCAGAAATAACTCTCTAAATATATGAGAGCTTTAGATTGCTCAACTCCTACAGGGCAATGGGTATGTATAGATCTCCGACCCCAGTTTATTGGATCTCCTATAAAAAGCAAAGCATTCTTGGTTTAACCCTTCACCGGCGGCTTCAAAAGAACAAACGCAATATATCGGGGCCCGGCTTAATTTGCCCGCTGCCTAACTTTAATGCGAGTAGCCCCGGCGAATGCTCCAAATTACTCGGCGATATTTTTAACGCACGGAATGCGAGCGTTTTAGGTTAGGCGAGCAATATTAGCTGATGCTGTCCGATGGAGGTCCGTTAAGATTTTGGACTGAGTTCTATTTTTACATAGGATACACAGATAATAAATTAATAACTATATTAGACTGTATTAAAACCTCCTAAAATATTTAATCCTCCTTAAAATTGGCAAGTGAAAATAAAAACAAAGAATTTTTCAACATGACATTTATAGTTAACACATTGGATAAAATTAAAAATGTGCGCCAATGTTGCTCTTTGGTACTTTTTTGATATCGACTATTTATTTTTAATTACAATAAATTTTGGTTATATGAACAATATTAAGATATTTATACTTTTTTGGGTTGATTAATATTTTTCTTAGTTCGCGATTAATAATATGCAGCTCGATATTTACCTCAAGCAAAACAGCGGGGGAGGCGGATTCTTAATTTGCGGGGCCCAAAGATTTTTTTTGCGAATGATTCTCGCATCTTAGGGGACATTGGCTTCTTGCCGTGTTTACGGAGAGCGCCCGACGAGTCCCACTTTGTTGTTTAATGAAATTATCGGTTTACCGAGTAAATGAACAAAGCCAGATTTCACCGTTACGACTGCTCGGTCAAAAAAGGGGAGGTGGGGAGCTGGAGGGGTTGTTTTTGTTTTCCTCGGCGGTGGTCCGACTCGGCTCCTTTGTGGTACGCCTTAGCAGCGCCGTACTTAATCAATTATGATCGATTCGTTAATTCTAGATGCAAAGGGGATTAATGAAAATTCTTGCGGTGCATTGTGAAGAATAGAGTGTTCCCCGCGAGTAATTGAGTTGAGCTTCGGGAATGAGGGAATCTGCCTTTCAGCGCTTTAGGTCACACTGAATTGTAATGGTAATGTAAAAAGGATGTTGCAGTCTCCGAACGCTATTGTTTGTTATTTTAAAATTGCTGTTTTAAATGAAAGCTGATAATTTCCAATCCTGTGTATAAATGTTTAGTTGTTATGAAAGTTCTGGAACGTAAAATATGGAGCATATATTATGAAAAAAAATGGAAAATAAAAAATGTAGGTATGGCGATGAAAGTACATCGTTTGTTAAAAACTCTAAGTAGAATTTTTAATAGTCGATGATTATCTGCGTTATTTGCAGTAAAGTAAGTTGTTTGTTCAAAATTCACGGTTTGTAAGTAACCATGCAAGAATTTTTTTCCGATATTTTGTTTTTTAATTATTATACATTATGATCACATTGAATGAATAACATTTACTTGTCACTTATTTACTCCTTGATAAACGTGCATAGTAGATTTATTACGAAATTTTTTATACAGTTAATTTCATTTAAACACTAACTCTGGTTAGTAAAGAAAAGGTATAAAGCTAGAAGTTTGTGTAGTACAAAAAAAAAACATAAGGACGAGATCAAATAATTTTCAGCAGAAAGTTCCGTCGACTAAGAGGCTCAATTAGAGACGGCCATGAAAAGAATATGTCGACTTATCCCCAGTTGGAGCAACAGTCATTCCGCCTAATTATATAAAGTGCTTAAGAAAATGATAGCTAATTCAGCCGTGCTCGCCGTCCCGTAAACAAGAGGTGTGACTTTTCACCATTGTCGGCGATCTGTCACTTCCACTTCCGCCGCGGACCTTTTTTCTTTTCTTTCTTTGTTGTTGCCTTCCGCGGCGAGAAGAATTCTTTCTTTTCCTTTTTTTTTCGAGGTCTGCAATTGTCACCGACCCCCGCGGTGTTTGTTGCGTTCGCTGATTAAATACCGCCGTCAAAATTAGTCTTTTCCTTACGCTGTAGTGACAAGCTTCAATTTGAGAGTTTTAAGTAATTTGCTTAATGCCTTAGGTCAAATACAGTAGAAATTAATGTTTAATTTCTAACTCGATTTGAGTCGCGAATGCTTTCCCATTATTTATTTTTAATTTCTACGTTTTGTAACAATAGATAGCTATTGCTAAAATTAATTATATAGTATTTTTGTACACAAAATAATAAAAGTATATGTACATATTTTATTGAGAAAAACATTCTATCGAAAGCGATCATGAATCAACTAACGCAACTAGTCCTTGAACTAAGAAAATTATTTATAACGTCTTGTCATAGCTACAGTTCTAATACCTGAATATTGTATAAGTTCAAAATTTAATACGAAATATTTTTAGTACACATCTCCAAGTTAAATATTTCTAATATTGGTACCATACATTGGTTTCAACTTGTATTTGAAAGTATTAATATTTATAATTAAAAATTAAAATAGCGTAAATTAACATTGTGATATTCCTTAATCCTCTTTTATCGCTAATATAACATACGAAGTTGTAATTGAACTAAGAAAATTAATTTGGGAATTGTATTTAAAAAAAAATATGATTATCATTTCGAATAAAGTATGTACCCCAATATTAGTATTTTGACAAAACGTTAGACGGGCCTGTCAAATATTTTGATTTCAAATTATATATTTTATCCGTGTCGTCGGCGTGTTGAAGTGAATTTACATTTAAATAGAACATCTGCGAGCCGGTCGACCCTCTTAAGGCGTCCGTAGCGTTTTTCTTACCGGCTAATTTGTAAATCGTTTCGTAATATCGAAAAATTAAAATGCTGATGTCATATTTTACTCGCTATTTATATGCTAATAAGCGCCCCACGAAATCGTCGGGGGATGGGCCATCATTAAAATATCAATGGGTGATTTGGAAGTGCCAATTTAAGACGCTCCTGCCCATATACTGCGTGGGCTAATTCGACGTAGACGTGTGCGAGAAATATCAATAAGCTTCCTAAGGGGCGAATGGAACGCGAATTCCTAATGGCACGCGTTACGATTTGAAATTTTCTTAAACGCAACAACTCTGATGAGTTTTAATCTTGTCGCTTATCCCATCTCTCAAGGCGTTACATCGCTGCAATTATTTGTGAGGCGGGAAGGGTTGAGACGAGCGCAGTGAACCTAATGCCCGCAATGTTCGTAAATTAAACGGCCTCCGCCGGCGAGAGACTCGGTAAATATTATTTTTTTATGTTAATAACCGCCCGATTGCGTTAATAAAGCTTTACATCTCGTAATTAGCCGACTCATTGTCTGCAGAGGCGGTGGAGCGAAAGCCGGCGGTTATGAAAATGCGGAAAGATTATAGACGGGTAAGGCAAAATGGATATTTTTTTATTTCAATTAATAAATTGCAGTATCTTCATTTCTATCTATTTATAGTCGTCTTTATTACTGCTAATTTATTTTGCTCTGATGCTAATAAGCTATAAGGTATAGCAGTCAATAAAAATGTGTAGTTTACCTATGTGTGTAGAAGATATGCAATTGTTTAGGTATTTATTCTACGTGATTAGTTTTACGAGCAGTAAGTTTGTCGATCGTTGTACATACATATGTATATAAACACTAACGAGTTGTCACATCTATTATAAATCTAATTTAAACTCACAATTAACATAGTAGTTGTGCACACAAATCATAAATTCCGCCAGTGTGTGCCGAGCTGTTTCGTCGTCAACGCCGCAACAGTGGGTCCATTAATTAATAAATTAAACAATGGCTGTTCTTAATTCCGAAGCGGTTCGCCTGAGCCTCAGCGAAAATATTTGCCATGTATAAATTCTCGCCGCGGATGATGAAGACAACCCTTCCACGCCGGGCCTTCTTTATAGCTCTCTATTTGTGTATTTTAATTACTGTCATTATATGCTAATGACTACCATCCCTTTTTCTTATCCTCCTAAATGGGTTATTGCCGACTTATATCTATATCGCGCAGTTACTTCCAGTCATTTCGAAGATTTAAATAATAATAATGGTCCGGAAGGATTATTTCTTAAATTTTTTTTCTACGGGCCCCGAACATTTTGATTAATTGTTTCGGTGCTGCTTGGAGATTTTGGCCGGTAATTTGTTTTCTGTTATTAACTTGACGAGGAAGTCGTTTGCCGAGTTGGTAAATTATACGGATTTTTATTTTTGTTTAATGTTATAGATATTATTCCTATATGAGTACATACAGGTAGAGTCATTAATACAGTTGTTTTAATTTTGATATTTTTTGAAGCTTGCCACGTTTATCGTGTTGTTTTTAGGTCTTTCGTACTCATAATATCAAAACCCTATCAATTAGATTATAAGTTATTGGTATCCTAATCTTTTTGTTCTTTTAACATTTCGAATTTGGGACGTGAAAATGTGACCCAGAAGTATGCGCTTTGCAGATAGCTAATAACATAATTCCAACCTCGAATGTGGAGTTGAAACACATTTGTAGATGTGTGATTATTTCAAACAAAGCTCTGCGGTGAGAATCCCACCCCCGCGGATGCAAATCGCAAAGGCTTCGCATCTTAACGACACACATTTTCTTTCCCTCGTTCGTTGAAATCTCGGAATTCTTTTACATAATCATGTGTTGAAAATATAACAGCTTTTTAGAGAGGGGCGTTTGATAAACTCTTGTTATGTATGCGTCTTTCGTCGCGCCAAATAATACCTACGAGTATTTAACATAATCTTCGACTGATTTGGTCGGGAGCTGCGACAGATGAACAGGTTTAACGTTACTGCTTGTAATAATTACGCTGTAAGTAAGAAAAAGGGGGTAAAAGTAAGCGAGGAATATTTATATATTAAAATGTTTTATTTTTTATTTTATTAAAAAGTTTGGCAACATTGTTTTTGTTCCTTTTTCTATGGAAATAAGAACACTTTCATGTGATTATAAAAGATATTTTCGCTTCAGTCAGTTTGTAAGATTGTAAAACAAGACATCAATATTAAATCAAATTCTAGTAGCAAAATTATCAATCAATTATTTTTATTGGCGAAGTTTTATTTCATTTTAAGCTCGTTTGTTTAAAAAAATATATAAATTTAGGTGAGTTATAAAAGTATAAAACAATTTAAAAAAAAACCATAACAAGACAAACCCAAGGGGGTCTTTTTACTACATTGTTCTTACTTGTTTAACCATAATTTTAGTAGACATTGCCTGTCCATATTTACTGAGATCGTTGGTTTTTATGGAATGTCATTCCGTCGTGTTTACGACGACCTCACCAGTTTATTGTTATGCCGTAAGAAAGGGGTTAATGTTATTTTTTATTTAACACAGTGAACAAACACCTGCGTTCAAATGGTCAAGTCTTTTTTAAGGTTTACATATTATTTACATTTTAAAAATTATCTTAAGAATATTGACAAGTCAAACTATTTTCCTACGGTTTTGATTCGAAATAACCAAACTTTATCTTTCTCAAATTCTAAATCTAAATTTTAATTTAATCATGTGAAAAATATGGAATATTATGAAATAATTTCCAAGAAATTATTTCTGATTAATATTCGAGTCCATTTTAGTTTCTTAATTATTAGCAATCTTCATACTCATACTTAATATATTCACCTAATGATTAATGGACATTGATGAAATGTTGTATCTTTAAGGCGGCGTAGGTTTATAAGATATAATTTTAAAAGATGAGCTTCTAGTAAACCGATATATATGGCGAAAAACATATTATACATATATACTTCAAATCTCATAAAATTCCACTATTATACAGTTTTTCATATGAAAGGCTATTTCAATAAATTCCTCTAATGATTTCATCACAACCCAAATTGTAATACCTACCGCACATTTGAATCCGCACTCCCATATATTTATTGCCATCTAAAATCAAGTCCTCGAAATTTATTCGGGCATACGGGCGCATAGCATGTTTCCTTGTCGCATTAGGAATAAGTAGTGCTCTCTCCTCACCCTATTAACCGTGATATATGCGACAATTCTTTTCCCAAATCCTCGAAACAGAAGGGAAGCGGTGTCATATCGCGCGCTCCGCTTGCCATCGACACTTTGCATGTGAGACGCGCTAATTCCGCCCTGATAAATGATTTCCGCGGAATTTGGAATTGGAAATGTTCCCGGTGATTCGTCACGATCTCAGGTATTCGCCGAATGAAATGTGGGGATCGTTAGGCGCCGGTTGTCATTCGCCTGTGGTGTACCAGGATTAAGGGTTAGAGGAAAAGGTTCCTATGTCCAATAACTTATTGGTAAAAGTGTTAAAATATTAAAAGTGTTATAAAATGTTATATATATTAAAGCTATGCTTAGATTGGCTATTTTTCATCCAGCGATCTAATGTGTTTTGGTCACAGTTTGAGTGAATTTAAATTTTTAAATAATTTTCTACAAGTGTTATAAGATTTTAATGTTATGTATTAAAGGTATGTTTCGATTGGAAATTTTACTAGCGGTCTGTCTACTCTCTCTGTAATTCATAATTTCAAGAATAGTTCTTTACTATTAGAATTCTTTTGTTGAATCCGTGTGGGGAAGAACCACGCCAATATCTTTTATTCTGCCGCCAAGTAGTAATTAGCAAGCAATACTTACTGGATTTTAGCGCCAAGCAGTTTTATATTGCTATTGGCAATCGTGTTTCTCACCATCAGGTGTACGAATTGTGCGTTTCTTCAAGTACTTGCTCAAAAAACATTATGGAGTGGCAAAGTACGAAGAATGCAATAAATTATTCATGTTAGTC
>DWHQ01000127.1:0-17882 GCA_018247955.1 Eurytides marcellus marcellus | reverse complement strand
TTACAGAACTTGCAAATGCGTTGCCAGCCTTTAAGGGAGAGGGGGAGTTTTTGAAAGAGTGAGGGAGGAAGTGATGAGATGAGGGCAGAGGGAGGGGAATGAGAGAGGAAGGAAGGGAGGGGGACGGGCCACCGGCCGCCTCCCTCACCGGACGAAATGCGGAAGCAAAAATACTTCAACTACACGCCGATTTTCTGTGAGGTCGTGGTACTTATCCGGTTCGAACCGGCCCATTCGGCAGCGGGAACAGCTGAGTGGCTCTACCATCGTTAATTAAAAACCAAACAAGCGCTTACTAAAGCACTGCGCTTGTTTAATTGTGTGTCTAAAAAGTAAGTTCTGAAGTATCTATTATAAGACAAGGTATAGGTATAATTACATCGAGCTCGATGAGCCTGGACGTGGCAGGTGGGACCTGCACCTCCCGGCCCTGGCTGAACTGCTCGCCGCCCTCGCGTTCCACCGCCACGTAGAGGTTGTGGGCGCGGGAGCTGCCCGCTATCGACACTTTGTACGACATGTACGGGCGCAGCACACGTGGACCCACCACAGACAAGCTGAACGAATCACCATGAGCAAAAAAAAATCTTTCGTGAAGTGAAGTCGCAGGTGAACTAAAGAGCTAGTTTTAAATTTAAAATTAGACAAACAATGAGGGATTTTTTGTTTTAACTTTATTTTTCTTTTCCTTTGTATTAAACGCATCCTGCGCTAAGGTATTATAACCCTGTGTCTTTATAAACATGGAATCACGGACCCTAAGTACTTATATCGCTGTGTTTTAATAAACATGAATATAAACAATCACAGACCCTAATTACACTCAGACTAGAAACAAGTATTGGTGGATCACACAAGTTTTTACCTCGTTTGGGAATCGAACCCAGAACACGGCGAGTAATAGCAGTTGGCGAGGTGACTACTAAAACTACTACATCATCCGTGCAGTCTACATACATATGTTTATTTACATTTACTGAACGTGAATCGTCTACGGAAGTTTTAAAGAGTGTTGTGTCCAAAGTTTTGATGAAAGAATTAATTATTCCCTATCAGTCACACCTTTATGTCGTTGTTCTTAAGTTTATTTAAAACCGTTAATAAGGAAAATTAATAAAAATCAATGAACAGATGCAAACCAATTTCAAATAGGAGTATCGGTAAAATAACCGTACGATTGGAAGAAAAATAATCGTCCATTAAAATTATTTCAATTAAAAATTCTACTCACCATGTTACGAAACCTGATGCAGTCAGGATGAAAAAGAAGCAGTACACCGTGATTGTTTGCGTCATTTTTCTGTGAATAGTCACCAAAATTAGTCATAGGACATCAGTCAAAACTCACACACGTAGGACTGAATTTGGTAAAAAGTAAAATGAGTTTCATAGAATATATTAGTTGCGTATAAGGGAAGTGATCTAAGCTCCACTACATTCCATCTGACATTGTTATTAAGTTCACAACTCTACGCTAACTCTTGGAGGAACAGACAGACCCTTACGTCCCGTTATTGACCTTCTCGAGATATCTGAGAAAAACATCAAATGCACAACATTAAGCGTTATTGAATAATAGTGAATATAAACAATTGATTTTTTGCAGTTTCAAAGTCAGGTTGATTAAAATAAAGCCATAGAAAGTTATGTAACAGCATATGAAATGCGAACATCATTTATGTCGTATCGTGGGTGAGTAATCATACATAATATATTGTATCTATTGAATTCACGTATTTACTGTGTAGCTATGTTGAGCTCACCGTCCTTGTGTCGCAGGTCCAGCTTCTCTGACTCATTGTATAAATACTACATTTGCGTCGGAACAAAAGCCTTTAACGATGCAAAACAAAAATATTTTTATATGTCATCACTACTAACAAAATATTTTCCGGTTATAAAATTACTCGATAAAATCGCTTAAGATTTAAGAAGAATTAATTTAAAAATGTTACACTAATTAATGAATATAGCGATTAAATTTGTGTTTATATGAAACACTTTCTATTTAACAATGTCAAGTTTTCTCATTAAGGTGAAACTGTTTGCCAGTGGCGTATGAAAGAAGCGACGGTTTCCTCGACTATAGCATAAGCACTTACGCGGAAAGTATCTACTGTTTACCACAGTCGGTGTTATTGTATTCGAATGGTCTTCACTGCTCACACAGAAGTGGGTTAACTGATTCTATTGGACACTGTATTAATGAAACAATGTACGCCAAACTGCATTTATTCGTAACTAGTGTAAACTTAACACTATATCACAGATCGATCGTTCTGTACGCACATAGTACAGTGCGGTGCGCCAAAGCGGGGCGCTGTCGGCGCGGGTTGCGGCGTGACTGAGTGCGGCGCCGACGCACGCGCCGGTGGGGGCAGCAGAGCCTTGCGAAAACCCTCCTTGCCTTACGCCGTTGCACCCACACCACATCCAGCGGATAGCCGCGACCGTCAGCCAGCAGGAAATACGGCCCACGCCACTGCTACGTCACGAGTTGAAGCTGGTCTGGCTTGCGTAACTCCATAAAAGAGCTGTATTGCATTGGCCCGTTTGTTATGGTGTGGTGTTACGACATTGCTCATGTGCCAAACAAATACAATGGAAACTATAACTCTAGTTATGAAATTCTATTGAACTGTATCATCTTATTTTGAAAATCAAATTAAACTTTGGCTATCAAAATGGCGTCAAGATGTTATATTTTTAATATTGTGTAAATTGTTTCCTTGAAATAATTTGTATCAAATCTATTGTGAAAATGAGCTAATAAAATAGAGTCGTAAATTCAAGTACATTTCCACGAACATATTTTTACATAATAATAAAAGCATTTCATCTATACTTCCGGAAGAATATATAATCGTATATAAATTTTATTGTCATAATATACTTAATAGTCCCCATGCGTCGATGTTTTTAAGTATTACATTTGGCACAATGTCGGGGCGACCTTTAAAAGGTTCGAAAAGACACGTCGGTCGCGATTTGAGAAACCTGTTTGGAATATCAAACCTCGCATCTACATTGGCAAGTTCTCCCACACATCATATGTGTCTAATGTAACTGTGAATGTTTTTTGACTTAATCGGAAACTACAGTTTTCGTTTATTATAGTTTCAAATTTTTTAAATAGTTCAGAATGCCATAAGAGTTTTCAATATTAGATAATGTGAAACAGAATTAATTGTTTATTTCAAATCATAAATACAATATGCTGTAATGTTTCAGAAATGTCATATTAATCAGCTAGGAAGGAGTCAATTGGATATATGTCAGTAGCAGTGGCGTTTCCTATTGGAGGGGATGTTTCACTGGACTTAGGGTTGTCATTTTTGTGAAGCTCCGCTGCCAAAATTGAGTTATCCGCCAAAGCTGCCGCCAAAGCCTGCTCTATCTTTGCCGCCCCTTCTCGTTCCGCTTTTAACGCGGCCCGCAATTCCACCAAACTTTCATAGTCACTTAAGTCGTCGACCTTGGACTTCCCATTGTTGTTTTCCGATAAGCGATGTTGTAGTTCCAAAACATGAGCTTCTAGTCGGGCGATTTCGGCTGGAATAAAACCACTTTTAGTTAATAACCTATAATTTTATTAGAATTTTCAATATAATGACTGTTTGAGAATAAATATATTGTAATGAAGATAGTCTGCTTCTGAGTAACAACTATGCAAATTTTAGGAAATATACATTTATTTACTCGTATCTTAGACTTTTATTACGAAATCTATGATCTATTAACATAATAAACTCATATTACACATAAACTAAATGTTGAGGATAAAAACTGCTTTAGAATGAATGGCACTATTGCTTTGATGTAACGTTACCTTATGTGTAAGGAATGTTCTGCGTATACATATATAGTATAGAAACACAGCACATTGTCATCGTCTTATAAAGAATATTTAAAACCTTTGAATGCGTTTGGAGGGATGGTATTTGAGTCATATTTTAACGATAAGGAATTTATGGGCTTCTAAGGATTATATTCTATATTCATATGTTGTTTCCTTCATCATAAAAATTATAATACATATAAGAATAATATCGTTTTTGTAATATAGATAATTTTAAAATAAATTCTTTCACTGTATATTTTGTAAAAATCTGCACAAATGTATGAATATACTATGGAGTCCATTTTTAACAGTCAGATCGATTGCTAATACAATTTTCGTCTGTGCCCGATGGCGATTTTCTTGTATTTATTACTCACCGTACGCACCGATTGGTGAAGGAAGTTTATAAAAAGGGGTAGACTTTAGCTACCTGTACACGCTATACTAGTCTGGACGCGCCGAATGCGTTTGGCGCGTTACTCCAGGGTTGCAGTTTTATCTTTTCAGGATTGAATTATCAATTTTCTCGCGGGTTAGAGCATGATGGTCATAGTTAACGGTGAATGCTCTGATAACATGTTAGTTAATTCTGAGGTACCGCAAGGCTGCGTGCCATTTCCCACCCTGTTTCTTCTACACATCAATAATTAATTAATTGCATATAAGCAACATGTGTTGGTGTATGGATGAGCTTGATGGGTGATGTTTTGTCTATCATATGAACAAATATTTCATAAGAACAAAATGATGAGTTTCGAACTTAACTTGTGTCTGAAGTTCAGATTAATACAATCTATCGAAATATCTGAACATTTTTAGTGCGATTTAATACCACAAAGTTTAAGTTACAACATGTGTAAAAAAGAAACCGGTTGTCATATCTCTTCTTTTCAAAGGTACTCTCATTGTTGCCTCAGAAGCGATAGGAATTTCCTTGAACAGCAGTGATTTCTCATCAACAGGTCAGCCGCCTGCTTGTTTGCATCACTTTCTTTAGCACGATTTTTAACACTTCGCATCACTTTCTTTTGCAGGATTTCTAATTTCAATTAGCCCAACGACACTACGCTGTAGCAATTAGTTTTGACCTTTCTTGCATACCAATGAATTTGTAATTAACAATTTTAATCGCTGATTTACCAACATCGTATGGAAACCTGCATAATTAAGATACAATAAGAAAAAAATATTTCTTAAATATGTGAAGTCCGCCAAACCGCACTAGGGCCTGTTTCTGTGCTCTTATACCTTCTGTGCAGAGAAGAGGAGTGGGACATGTATAGGCTGTCACTACTTTTTTGCAGGTCAATCGATTCATTTATTGTTGCTAGTAATAGATTCTCTACTCAATATAAATCCCTACCGTTAGCACTCTGTAGGTCAGTTGTGGCGCGTTGCAATTCGGCTGCTGTCCGACGTCGTTCACGCGCATGAGCGGCAGCAGCGAGGCGCGCGCGTTCTCGCACCTCGGCACCGCCCCGTGCGCATCTCTCCACTCGGCGCAACTCGACCTCGAGGCGGTTCGATTCACTGTTTGACGCAAAGAATTTGATGAGAAGAGAGAAAATTGACTGTGCTCAAATATAATCATAAAATCCCGTGGACTGCACTTAACGAGGAGGAAGAACCTACTTCTCTAAAAAAAATAAAAGCGGCATCGTTATACATGTATAGATGTATAAAGTGCAGATTTTTTTTTTAAAGTAAAGTAAAATTCGACGACTTCCTCTGTATGCAGTTGATAAAATGATAACAATCATGAGGCCATATCATTTTCTAAGATTTAGTCTATCATACGTATAAATTCATGTTATAAACTATCTTTACGCCAGGTTAGAGAAATCTATTCAGCAGTTTCTAAGTATTTCACTAAGAAATAGCCAAACTTAATAACGTACCGACATTATCATACGGTATCATACATATTAATTCATAGGTGATTTTGCAAATATATTTGCTAATGGCATTGAAGACTCGATATGTTAATACGATATCAATGTTTCTAATGTGATTCACATTGATCTACACAGTATTAAACAACGCAATGTACCGTAGATTCATAAAAAAAACATAACAAATTTTGAAACAATAGATTCACAACATTTTTATATCTAAAGGGAAGCTCGTTCAGTTTTTTTTTTCTTTGAGAAAATATGTAAGAAAGAGCACCAACTTTATAGGCACTGATTTTTAACAAAGTCTGTTTAAATAAGAATAGCATTGTCAGTTATTCTGCTAAACAGTAAGTTGTAGGAATTATGGTGTTTCAGTGTAAAGGACAATATTTTCAAAGAAATCTGTATGACAAGCGCTCTACACAGATAACATTTAATGTAATTTTCAAGCGTTTCGATTACCATTACCTTTACCACGAACATTGACAACGCTCATGGGGTTGGAGTTGCATTGCTTTGCCAATTGAAAGATGTAATTAGTTATAATTTACGTCAGTTTTCTATAAGGCCAGTCCAATCATGTGTGTACTTTTTTGAAGACTTTATCTAATCATAAAATAGTAGTAATTACAATCCAACCGTTTTGTCCATTTCATTTATAAATAAACAGACATTGCAAAATATCAGTTGAACTATATTAGGTAATTTAATACAACATTCGTTTTGCCCACTAACCGGCGTGATTCCTCAGTTGCAACACGGACACGTCCCTCCAGCTCTAGGTACTGGCGTTGCAGCGAGGACTGAGCCGATTGCAACGGCCGTAACTGTTGGAGCTCCCTTTCTAAAACGCTAGTCTTTTCCGTTAGCTCGCTGCACTTTTTTTCAAAGAGATCTCGCTGGCGTTCCTTTTAAACGAGAAAGTGTTTTATACAAGAAAATATTCTATTCAATAGTCGGATCATAAGTTATGTTACATGTTTATTGTGAATCAATTGACACAAGTTTGTCATTACAGTAACAATTTATACACAAAAACGAACCTACTAAAACATAGATTCTTATGCTAACCAAGTTTATTCCAAATGACCTCCGCGATTTTTAATACAAGCCTTCAACCAGGCGCAGCAGCACGAACAGAGTCCATAATATATTATATAATAATCAGGATGAGGCTTTGGGCAAGTCAACCTCCAAGTATTAAACATATTTTATAATCCAACGAACTTAAGTCTGGAGTGGAGGAGGTCCAGTCTTTATGTCGGATTGAGTCAAAATTCACGCGTCGCCAACTAATTTTGCGTCTTTTCGCTCTATGAGCTGGCGCAGAATCTTGCTGGAATACTCAGTGTCTGTTATACAACATAGTATGAGAAAGAGATTCCACAAGGTTTGTGAGGACTGTATTTTGATACATAGCTGCACTCGTTTTACGCCTTTTTGCGAAGATATACCTCAGTTAAACTGGAATATGGGACTCCCAGCAAAACTAAGAGTGACGATGGAAAATGTCCTCGCTGGACTCGCTGGCACATTAAACGCGCATCCAAACGAAATCCAAACAACAAATCCTGTTGTGCTTCGATAAAGCTCTTGAATTTTCATTATATCGTTTGATGGAGCGATAAACGAATCTTTTGGTTATATTCGTATTTTTCAGCAGTTTGAAATCTGATTTGACGCGTAACCGCTCCATATTTAAAAAATGAAATTTGAGATAGTGTATATTTTTATTTTCATAAAACGTTTGAAATTCGAATTCAATAAATGATTTTGTGGCCAGCATTCAAAATTCAAAAGTTTTCATTAAGTGACAAAACTAATGACCCTATTAGGTATATTTATTTTATTGTAACTTATAATTACTGTTTGAATATTCGTAAACAGAGGTGCACGAAACGGGGCGCATATCGAATATAGGTCAGGTGGTAGTTCCATTATGCAGTAGACTGCGCGTAATGAAGGGAATCTGCGCTTCAGCCGGATCAAGGTGCGCTGATAATCGAATTAATTTGTACAGCGGCGGGGCCGATGTTGTCGACAGACGGTTTAACTTAGTTTATGAGTATGCTAGGTGCACTTAGCGCAACAAGTTTGTTGCGAGCGTCTTGAGCGCTTCGAAATCGGTTAAGCCGTATAGAGCCGTTGAAGTGCCACGGTGTATAGTTGAAAACGCCTAAAGTTAAGCTGAACTAGGGATGGGTTAAATTGTTCGCGAGAAAGCGATTTAAGCGGGAGGATGATTCGTAGTGTTTATGTGTTAGAATAGATTTACCTCTAGAAATTTTATTCCTAGAGTAGGTGCCGCGCCGTAACGTACCATATTTTATTCATTGATTCAAGTCAATGATTGGTAAGAGTGTAGTAATCCCTATTAAAGGTTTGTATAATAACTGCAATCCTAAAGGTGTTTACGTATACGTTCATAAACTGCGGTGACAATAACATTAGATAGCGGTGTCGTGTTAATAAAAAACTTTTGTTAACAGAGCGACCGTTTTAAAAATGGTTATGCACAATAATTAGTGGTAGGAACGTTTGTTTAAACATTTGCTCTAGTATAAATTAGTACTGTGCAAACGTTATTGTGAACCAGTTTGAAGGGCAATGTTTTTCAATTCTAGGTATAGATGGAGCCCGTAATACTCGGCGTAATAATAGGCTTTTGAGTTTTTTAGTTATTTTTAGGAGATAAAGTAAAGAGAAAACCATTCGTTGAAAGTTAGTTTAAAACGGTTGGTTGCGATACGCTACGCAAGTTGTTCACTTACCATAAGGCACTCATCTTGTCATCCACTTTCACAAAATAAACTATAAATGGTAACAACACCTGTTACGTCTAATATATATGTATATGGACTGTCTATATATCGACTATTATTAAAAGACGCAAAAAATGGAATCAATCCGAACAGACGCACAGACACAATTGATTGTACGGATGCGTGTCATAAAGGACCATAAAATGATGGGGGCTGCTGCAATTAACACCGCCAACGGTTGCTTCGAGTTGCGAGACAATTGCCAACAATTCGCGCGAGTTCAATGACCACTTGGTAATATACACTTGGATACTCGTCGTTTGTTAGTTCGAATAAAACTTTTCTAGGCTTTGTTACCGGATAAAATTTCGATTGCCGATGAAGCTAAATTATAAATTTAATAGTTAAAAATTTAACATTTAATATTTACAAAACATGATATTACTTATTTTGTTTTTTAGCCGTTGATTATTTATGTGTAGGTATACAAAAGCGCCGTGACATCATGGAAACTGCTCGTTTTAGTAACCGTAACATTTAAGTCTGCATTATTAATTCAATTGTCCATTAATGGTTACAAGCTAATATTTATTATTCTACCAATATGCCGATTTACGCAGCATTGTCAACCTGAATCGGTGTAAAAAGCACGGTAACGGGACATTAGCATCGCCATTTGGTGAGCTAACTCGACAATGACACATCGAGGCACGCCGATTCCCACAGTAATTATCCGACGACTTATTATAAATCAGCGTAATAATATTTCTTTACGGTATCACGTATAATTGGATCGCAATGCGAGTTGGATCTATGCGGAAGAGCGGTTGGCGACATCTCTCGTTACATTCTGTGTCTAATTCCGAGAACGCCATGGGAAAAGCGCGTGTAAGTGAGCTCAAATCACTTACGATGAAAGATTTTAAGATTCGGAAACAAAGATCCGTTACGGACGGCTGAGCGTTGTTCAGTCCGACTAAATAAACAGACATTTTGTGTGAAATAATTAAGTGGTCGGAGAGGCATAAAAATTTTATTACCATCAATTATAGCACTATACACACACATACACCATAAAGCCGTGTTCACATACACAATAAAATCGTGTATATATTACAATGCATTGCTTTGTTGTTTAATATAGTCATATAGTATTGCCAGGTTTTTTTGAGTGCAACTAGCTCAATTTGTACATTTTGAAAATAATTGCAAATTCACTCTCCTCAGTATTGTTACTAAAGACAAATAGTAATGATAACAGATAAACTTGTTGATGCCAATTTGTTATTAAACTCATGATAACAAATAAACGAATATTAACCAATAACACTTATATCGATGCATCGCTGGTTTAAAACTGAAAGATGTTTGAATTCAATCGAATCTGCAATATTCGTTTTGATTCCGTCTAAACTAGATCCCAAGTCATCTAGTATTTAAGAAAAAAATTAAAACCCATTTTCAGATAAATCTGATAGTACCCTCAATACACATTTCCTATTAGGAATAAAATGATGACATGAAGGAGATCTATAGTATATCTACGATATTTTTGGTCCAATGAAATTTCTATTTCTATTCTAACATTTTGGAAGAATCTTTACAACAAAAGAAAATACCATAAAAATCGGTTGATGTCGGAGGTATCGCGTAAAATACATACAAGAAAGCAGACGTTGAGATTGCCGTCCATTTTGAAGGCTTATCTTCTCTTGACTGACAGTAATGCTTTTACCCTATGCGGCTATATAAAGCTTCATCGGATCACCGAATTCGTGGAAATACCAGTTTCCACGAATTTGACAATCATTTTGAAGGCGATTAAAAAGTTAACTCAACAGATACACTCAGCGCCTACGGAAATAGTGAAACGACAGAAAAGAGGCATTTGTCTTGACGCGGCCGTTTAAGAACAATAACGAGGCGCGGGTCAACCGCTCGGCGCAGAGGAGAGGAGAGTGGGAAACGTGGAAAAAAAAAGAACAACAAACAAAATATTTCCATTGAAATTAACCGAGCGCGAGAGGTTAAGCGAAAAAGTCGGAAACAAAGGCGAACGGCGGGTCGGCCGGCGCGCTATTTAGTATGCATTTGGAAAGGAGCGGAGGCGAGAGCAATAAGTTCGAGTCGGCGATTTGCATAGATTGCGCCGGTGGGGCCGGCGTTCGGTGATTTACGTAGCGTGGGCGACGACCGATAGCGCTCGTGTTACATACGTAGCGAGCTCCCTTCCGACTTGGCTACAGTTACTCTTGGGCCCGCGACGAACACTCGATTACCTAATTCCCGGTTGCGTTGCATAGCATCCTTTTCCTCCGCTGCCTACGTACACTGGTCTAGAACGCCATGGATTTAAATCTTCTTAGATACAAATTTGATGTGTTTAATAAATGGAGATAAAGTGATGAGACGATCAAGTAATCCATGCCCAAAACAATACACACAGAACCTGCTTGACTCGGCACTACGCTTACCCATCAAGAGATTTAAAGTTTTATATCTTTTGATCCTGTAATTAAAATTAATGCAATTACCATAAATTCTTGTAGTCTGACATGTAATATTTAACGTAAAATTAAAATTTTAGTCTTTATCGTTAAGCCAATTAATGTGTTAATCTACGTATACAGATCATTGGCAATAGACCTTCTTACCTTGACTGACGTTGATGCTTTTACCCTATGTGGCTCTATAAAGCTTCATCGGATCACCGAATTCGTGGAAATTCTAGTTTCCACGAATTAGATATGACCATACCAAAGACGACCATATTAGGACACTATTATAGATCTTTAATAGACCTAATATGGTCGTCTTTGATATAGTACTTGAATTGTGACTGCCAAACGGAGAAGATAAAGACCAAAATAAATAATTAAAAGTTTTGAGGGTGTCCGGAATAACTATGACATTACGTAAATCATCTCAGTCTGTCCCGTGACCATACACAAAGTAGTTTCTCTTTCAATATTTTTATTGTTTTATCTTTTTTGTTCACACAACACGGATCCATATAGTTTTTAGGATAGATGTTAAATGTGAGAAAGAGAATAACATAAACAAGTTTTTATATTTTTTGTTAAGGATAAATAAATGAACGTTGGCAGGCCTCGAACCTTGCTTTATTATAAAGTATACGTTATAATAAGTTCTCGATTAGCTACGGACGTACAAAAACAATAATGCACTACGCGACCCCCTCTAACATCGAGTTAGGCCTTGAAATTTATTCAACGTGCACTCAATCGAAATATAATTGTCGGTAGACATTTCACGCTGACCTCACTTACGCTTGACATAACAGCGAATAATTTATTACAACTTTTATAAGTTACTCAAAGAGGAATAATATAACTGTGTTTGTTTAAAACCTATTTCACCGTAATCGTATGCTACATGCCACATGACCATCTTTTCTTGGTTTAAATGTGGGCAAATCGGGTGCGTTGAATGCCGACTGTAAAAACTCAATTACAGGTATATCAATTCAGATTTTAATACCGATATTAATTTATATAACACTAAGTGATTTGCTCCAGATTAGCACAGACCAAAATCTGAATTTCTTCAAATTTTCCTCCAAGTTGTAATGACTTGGAGTTTACTAGTAATTAATGATAATAATAAGATGCTGTATATATAATACTGTAGATATAATGCTGTAATGCACATAGCATTACAGCATTATTAGCAACTGCCTAACATGATCAAATGATAGTTGAAATGGTGATATTTAATGGGCGCAATGTATCTGGTTTTGCGTTTTTACAAAAATTTAGAAATCAGTTTTGTAGCTAAATTATATAAATGCGTGCAAGTATATTTGGTTTAGATTTTTTTTGTTTTTTGATAAATTTTTGCGATCAAAAGTAGCCGGTCACCTTCCATCTCACTAATTACTCCTATACTAAAAATCATATCGATACGTTGTTCCGTTGCTGCATGAAAGGACATACCCACAACCACATTTTTAGATTTATAATATTAGCAGGGATGTTTCATCGCGTGAAGCAGCCATAGAGAAGGCTCACTCTTTCAGTGAATAGAAACACGTTCGCTCGGTGTCATCAGAATTAAACACGTTACACTCACACGTCAAACGTATATACACAAAGCGATTGTCATAACAAATTAAAGCCCTTGGAAGACATTCATTCGTCTTAGACGTTGCCTGCCATTAATTAAACAGTACAAACACCGTCGGTTACATTAACAGGCTCGTTTTAAGCTGCCTCTGTGCGTTCTCATTCACGAGCCAGCAGGGTCCACAATGGGCCGAGCCGGGAGGCTGTTTGTGTTTAAATTGCTCCCATTAACGCCGGCAAAACGTAGGCGGCACGCGCGAAATGTCGCCAGAGCTGCAGCGTCCATTAGCGGAATTTCAAGCCCGCCGGCATAAAGCATAAACGTTAAAAAACAAGATCCTCGCAACGGGCGCGCACATACTGGCTGGCTGGCGACGGTGCATGTTGATTCTCCATATGCATCAGCCGCCCGCCAAGAGTCTTCGTGGTTTTTGCAGCATCTTTTAAATAGGGTTTATTATCGCACGTATCGGTATGTCACATTGATGCATTGATTTTGAATTATGTATAGAGATAATTGCTAGGTAGTTAAATAGGATAATATTTATCAAACGCCTTTTAAAAACGGTTCGTTTTTCATGAATTATTGTTCAATTACAACAAATACTAGATTCCGATTGAAATTTAAATATTGACATTACGTTGAAAATCAATTGTTATAGTCATAGTCTGTTAAAAATTTAGCCTGCTGTAAAAAGCACACTTTTTCGATATGCTAAAAGTAGCAAGACTATTTAATTAATAAGCAGATAATTTATATTATAAACTCATATATTTTAATCGAGTTTTATTAAAGTCAATCACGAATCTCGCGCCAATAAGATCTAACGATGGACAATTAAACAAAGTCCTAAAGAAAAAGTCGGCGCATTGTGCTTGTGTGTAAATTTGTGAATATCTCCGTACTAGCGATACATTTGACATAAGGGATAACGAAGTGTAAAAAAAATATATATTAGCTGTAATTTAAAAAAAAAAACTCGAGAGTGCGACAGCACGCCGACGCGCCATCGCGAGTCGCGTTGCAACACAATCACCGGCAACGCTCAGTATGCGGGTTATTATGAGCGGTTGCGTTCGCAAACAATCCCAACTATAAATACTGCTTGCACGTTTGCATAACTGCCATGTGTTTTTTTAAACGTAAATATAGATTATCGTAATTAATGCAGGAATTAATGGTCTCGCTGCAAGCGCACAACTATGCCCCAGGTGACGAACGTAATTTATTGCAAAAAGAAAAGGTTACATATATTCGTATATCTAATTTTTCATAAATAAATAGCAAAGAGTTAAACCTCAACTGTGGTAAAGTAACGCAGCGTCTCCTGCTAAATAATATACAATATATGTACATCACATCATACATATACATCATTCTCTGCCTCTTAGAATATATGCATTTTAGTTCCATTTAGAGCTACTGAAAGGCTGTTCAAAACATTGTTTAACCAACAGAGTCAACTCAAGCTGCTTATTTTACTGTAAAATTTTAAGCTCTCCCTTAAAATTTTATAAATACTTAGTTAAAAGTGTAAAGTAAGTAATTTTAATGTCTATTTATTTATATAACATCGAAATAACTGCGCATACAGATTCGGTGGTCATCAAACATTTCAATTAACCTGGTATTTCCGTATTATTCGACAAAATAAGCTAGATGGTACAGCGTCACTGGAAAATCCATCAAGCAATTACCAAGTACAACGCCTACAAAGTTACATTCAAGCCGGCCTAGGGCTGTGCAGGCACATACAGAATTATGCACTTACCTCAATACATGTGCGTGTGTAAGATACATGACAGTAATACTTTAAATAGATATATATATATATAGTTGTGTGAGCATCAAGTAAATCTAATATGTAATCTAAAAGACTCTATTCTGTCTTCTTTTTATTTTGTAAACTTTTTCAACTTTCTGCATTTAAACATTTCCCTTTAACATCAGTGCTATAACGTATTTGACGATGAAGAATCGGCAAAACGGGGCGTAAGTCACGAATGCAAATAAGTGTGTGACGTCATGTGGAACTGATGTTTGGAGGGCTGACGTCAAAGCGGTGTATACAGGCAGCGCTGTAAGTTACGTGGTGTTTGCACACGTTTCGTTACGGTCGAGATGCTACAGTGTGCAAACAGCGGCAGCTCTGATACACAGCAAATATTTTTTTTTATAACATATAGTTATCCAGACCATACCTATTATGCTGTGCCACGGTCTCCTACAAACCAAACTTATTCTTGCATCTCGTATGATGAATGAGTTACTATACTATTAAAGGCTGTCAATTCTATTGCCAACTGAACCTAGCAGTTATTCTAGATTCGAAGGGATGACGGTGAATTTGACGTCTAGCAAACCGCTTTTGGACATGATTCACACGAACAGGCTTAATTTAAAATCATACGGAACACGATTTACCATTTTAAAACCGCGAAACTAAAAATTACGCATTCCAGAGAACCACCAATATAACATATGAACTAATCAAGTATAAACGAAGCCACGCAAGGCACCTGCAACTCTGATTCTAATTGTATCCGCTTGTAGCAATAACATATTATCCAATTACGGAAGGTAGCATTACTTGTAATACAACAAGGATAAACTTAATAAAATAGGTAATGTTCAACACTGGACGAAACGGACACTGAGCGGAAAAAAATCATTTCGTATT
Organism: Eurytides marcellus marcellus; assembly: GCA_018247955.1. Lineage (NCBI taxonomy): Eukaryota > Metazoa > Arthropoda > Insecta > Lepidoptera > Papilionidae > Eurytides > Eurytides marcellus. The sequence continues at coordinate 2,618 of DWHQ01000127.1, read as the reverse complement.
AGATGAAATTGAATATGTGATGAGCCATTATTTTATCAGTTAATTTTCCTACCCTATTTTCCAGAATATTGAGCCATATACAATATCTATGTAACCGGGGAGTTACATTATTTATACATATAGTTTTGCACGTTCTATTTCTGTGAAGTTTCGTGACCTTTCTAATATTACTATAATATTAAAAATGAGAAGTCGTAGTATTTGTTGATTTTTCCTATGCACACGTCAGAGTTCAGTGTCATAACGGGTTTCATAAGTATATTTTTAAAGTCCGAACACATAAAATTAATAAACAAATCTAATAATCTTAAAATAAATTCGTTAGTGAATGCTTAATGAAAAACAAGGAAACTTTTTGACTTGGGTTTCTCTAACTCATATCAAGATTGTTTTTTCCTTGTTAAATGTTTCCTTATCTTTTCTTGACTGACATTGATTCTTTTAGCCTATGCGGCTCTATGAAGCTTCATCGGATCACCGAATTCGTGGGAATGCTAGTTTCCACGAATTAGATAAGTGTTTCCTGTAAGCTAGCTAATTAATAAATACACTTACGAGTTAATAATTTTATGCATATGTATTTAAAGCTTCTAGATCTTGACCAAGGTCCCGCTTGCTTGTAGAGTTTCCTATTGTTTGTACTTTTTCTACATCGAAAAACATACTTATCACAGATCTTCTGCTTCGTAGAATGAAGAAAGCTTTTCTGTACGAAAGTGAGGATTATAGTCACTAGTCTCCTGAAATCTCGCCTTCCTAAGGGCAGCCCAAGGGCCATCGGTCTGTCGGCGCCCCGCGCATTCGCTTGTAACTGTAAAGGCGTCGGCTTCGGTCACGGGCACTGTGCCAACGACACCGTGCGTTTCGGGCGGCACGCTTCCGCGCACCACTCCTCGCCGCTTGTCAATCGCCGAACCGCTAATAATAGTTGAGGTTTTGCGGTGAGAACGATGAAGTCATAAACGGGCGGAACACTCATTGAGAAACTCGCATTAACGAATGTTATAATCATAATCAGAATAATAAGCTTACCAAAATTATCGAATAAATTTGTCACGATTTAAAGAGTTTATATATGGAGTTAAGTAATATAATATTGCTCTGTCCGCTGCCAGAATAATAATTAGTAGTAGTCAACTTGTATTTAGCATAGAAAACATTTGCTCCGCACCCGATTACGATTCGAAGATAAACGAATTCCATCTCGTCCCCTGGACGTGTTAAAGAAGAATTCACTAGTAATTGTTTCGCAAGTCTGTTTATATAAATATTAGTATAAATCATAAGTTTGAAAAAGTAGAACAAATCGAACATGTATCAATTCGAGTACAACTTGACTTAAGTGTAACTTGACCTGTAATATTATTAATACAGCTAATTAATTTCAAATCGAGGTATAAAAAATTGTCTACGGAATTTTATCATAATGAATATAACATTATTAATAAGCAATTAAAGCAATGTAAACAGTACACAACATATACGTAAATATATGGACAATAAAAATGATAATTACACGGAGCTTTACAGCATGTGTAATATCGATAATTAATGTAATTACTAATGTGTTTTCTACACATGCTATATTACAAAGCAAGTATTAAACGGCCAATACAAAATCTCAACGGGCCTGTATTTCACAAAGAGTTAATAAATATAACATTGTTTCCAGGTAAAGTTTGAGTCGTAACACAAGCTTGTCCACAAACGAGTTTCCAAAACGGGTTCCGTTTGAGTTCTACGAATTGGTAAAAAAAAAGAAATAAAGACCTCAATGTTCGTATCGATAGATTAAAGGTTGACTTGGACGATACAAAAAAACCTAGCGTAATGGATCCGTTTAAGACAACACGTATGTGGTGGATGGGGGACATGACGCAAGTACAAAGGGTGAAGGCGTCCGAGTTGTCAAACGAGAAGTTTTTATCGGACGGCCCGTCGGTGTTGAATAGAAATGAGCCCTGAATAATGCATGTGAACCTCCCCCCTCCCTGTGGCATCGCGCGGACCCCCAACGGAACTGATTCGATGTCGAGGTGCGACAGGTTCCGTACGCTACCGTTGAACGAGCAATTAACAACGCAACGAAAGAGCAGAAAAACGCCCCGTACGCCGATTAAGTGAATGACGTCGAACGTAGACCGGGATGCGAGAGGACACATTGATCTCGGCGAAGATTGAGGAGGTCGTGCATCGCACAAACAAGGAAAATACACTTCCATTCAACAAATATTCAGCGTTTATTTTTATATCCAAATTTTTTATAGGTGTCTTTGAGGCGAGAGTGAATTAGAAAACATTCTGAATATGATTAAATGTGTATCTGTAGAGCAACATTGCCACGTTATCAGGCGGAGTAGCACAGTTTGTCTAGCACAAAACTTTATTAGATAATGCTTAAGTAACGTTTATAGGTAATTATTTCGCAAACAACCCGTCCGTAAATTTTTTTGATACAATTCAAGACATTTCTAAGTACGTTTACAGTGCACGAACCACCCAAAATATTTTTTTTATATGATGTATTGGTTCTTTTCCTTTATGATTACAAAAAAAAGAGAATGTTTATTTAAACTTCATTGCAAAAACCAACATTAACAGGTAAAACAGAGGGCGTT
>DWHQ01000126.1:0-17894 GCA_018247955.1 Eurytides marcellus marcellus | reverse complement strand
GTTGTATTAAGGCATATTGTAACAGTATTTTAAAAAGAGCAACTGTTGAGTTTCTCGCCGGCTCTTCTCAGCAGAGCCGGTGGTAGCTTCCTCGCGAACTGAGATGTAAAAATGACGATTCATAAGTGCTTGTAAAGGCCCATTTGAATAAATATATTTTGATTTGATTTGATTTTGACTTAATACCATTCAGCCGTTCACCGTCCGTCGATGTGTGAAAGAGCGATTTTTCTGACATCACTAGACTCGAGGGGGGCGGAGTATATTTGATGTCGTTTCTTTGCAAGTGTCACGTGCTGTTTCTTGAATTTAGTCCAGTTACACATTAAAAAAAACCTTAGGGACCTGTCACTTCTGTGTTCACTTTAGTTTTTTTTTTTAATTTGAATTTTGTGATTACGGAAAATGTGAAAACAAATGTGAAACGTGATAATGTTTGAAGAGCAGTTATTGGTGTAATATTTTTTTCAAGTAAAAACTTTACTGTTGTATTTTAATTACTGAGTGATGGTTTTCACGTCGTCTATAAATTGCTTATCACGAACGTGTGAGAGATCATTTGAGTGCTAAAAATGTAAATGTATAAAAATATGTACATTGAAAGTTTTTTTTTTTTCAACTTTATTTGTTTTACGTTCTTCTAACAGTAGAACGGAGTAATTAAAGGCAGAAAATAAGTTCATTAATTACCGTTTCAAGAAAACTATATGCTAATTTTTCTTCCAAATTTTGTACCTCTACACGAAGCAAACATGAAAACTAATTCCGTGCAAGCGAAAAGTAGTTATTATATATTAAAGATGCCGAAACGAATGCCAAAAGTAATATTTCCATTCAACATTTAAAACGAGACGAGACAATTCAACAAATCTTTTTGTCTGTCGTCGAGTGAATCGAATAAGCAAACATTTCATATGAAACCATTCATCCGTCGTCTTGTTTGTCCTCAAACCGACAATAGATTACCGTCTAAAGTGGGAGTTTATATTGACGGTCAAAGCAGGGTCGCCTTGATCATTCGACTGTACTGTCATTGAGACTGTATATTTGTATGATTTAAGCAAATTATGTACATAACGCTCATACCTGACGCACAGAGTATGAAAACACTTCAATTTGCATATGAGGATTAAAAGTTATTGCAATTGTCTATGGAATTGTACTTGAAAGTGACTTAGTGTTACAGAAATAAACAAGCGCTCACGTCATTAGTTCCTAGCGGAGAGATAATTAACGACATTTATGTCCACCTTTTTACGTTTTCACCTCAAAGGAGGTATTTTCTATACAAGGTATGCATATTGCACCAGTATATTGTTGTTTGGTTTGGTGCCTGTTAACAAAATAGAATGTAATCACCGCCGGGCGTGAAACATCTTAGTCTTTCCCGGGATCGTGTGATAATACGTGACATGTAACGTGGGAAATTTTAAACCAAAAATAAACGTGTGATATTAGTAAAATTGTTTCACAATTCAGTTCTGAAATGAGCACTTTCGTTTTAATAGGAGAAGTGATAAGATATTAGTTTTTTTTTTTAATATTTTTTATTTTTTGTATATGAAAAAGTGGGATGGTATACAAAAAGGGGTTTGGATACATGGGAAATTTTAAACCAAAAATAAATGTGTAAATATTCGGAAATAGTTACACAATTAATTTTTTTAAGTGTACTCGCATCATTCTAGTTGTTAGGTTTTTTTTTTTTATATTTTAAAGTTTTTTTGGTATATGAAAAAATAGATGTGGACAGTACATCAAATGGTTTACACACCAAGAGGTGGTCCATAACGGCCTATTAACATTTTGCAAATGTTATAAACAATACTCAATAGCTCTGTAATAAACAAAAGGAATACGTAGACGTAGTCACATAAATGTCTTTATCCAGTCAAGTCTTTGTAACATCGATTGTGGTGATTTATTTAAAATATATATTTTAAAGAGTTCAAAAGAGTACGGACGATTGTTAAAAACTAACATAATAATAGAAAAAAAAAAAAATACAAATTTCACCACTTCGAACAGTTCAAGCTATATTTTTTTTGTTTTCGAGTATTTTATTGTTCGTAAGTTAGTTTTTTTAGTCTAACTTTGTTTAACTTTAACATACGTTCTTATTAAGCTCATTGTTTTATTTATACCATTAAATGATTACGATTTTAATTAAAGAAAAAAATAAATTAAGTAAATGATAAACAACCTTTTAAATAAATTAACGTATTACCTATTTGAAATGGAATGTTTCTTCATTCGATCCGTATGCAATTAATCGCATTGCGATGTGTGTAGTGTGTCAGGGAGCCACAAGCCTCTATTACGCGGCACTAGAACTCAGTATAGAGCCAATATTTTAATTTGTTTCTGGAATTATTGTTAGGAATTGGCGTTTACAACTCTGTTCCAAATGGCACATCTATGTAAGAAGCCAGTTAATCCGTTTTCCAATTCTATTTTAATTACTACGCACGAACTTACAGGCTTTCATTTTCATAATATTACTACATAATAATGATATTAATGAAAATTTTGCTACTGATAATTGTCCGTAACAATCACGTTAATGATTAAATCAATTAATAATCAATTAATGAAAAATAGCAGAAAGTAAAAATAAAACTCGAAAGAAGCTTTATGGGTACTAATAACAAAAGATGGATCCCACCTATCATTTCTTTAAATGCTTTAGGGCTTCACATAATTAACATCCAATTCGGTGATCCGGTGAAGCTTTATAGAGCCACATAGGCTAAAAGCATCAACGTCAGTCAAGATGAGATAAGATAGACATCATTAACAGTTCTGTGACAGTAGTAAAAGTGATTCTTGGACATCATCATTGATTGATGTGTGTGACTCCATTTTTATATTGGTCCTGGCCGAACGATCCACTCAGGATCGGCGGGTCCACCCTACCAGGACGGTTCCGGTCCGCCGCACTGCGGTTTCCGCACTTGGCAATTCGCGACAGGTTACGTCGAAGCATATTACATGTCAGGTATTAAAGGTGATAGACGAGACAAGCTCTCACGTCTTTCAACCCTGACGGCGCAGGCAAAGACTCACGTATTGCACACTTTTCCTTTTTTGCGTTCTGTCAAACCATCGGTGGTAGTAAATTAGTTTTGTTTAAAAAGAATAAGTGTTGGATTCCGGGGCTCACGATACATTATAAATGGTCAAATGAAACAATTGCATCATGTCAAATGACATAAGATTAAAATAAATTTATTCAAATAGGCTTTTACGAGTACTTCTGAATTATCATTTTTACATTTTGTTTGTGAGGAAGCTGTCACCGGCTCGGAATGCATTTCTGAGATGGGCTGGCGAGAAACTCAACAGTTGCACTTGTGAACTCTCATATGGACCCTTTTTCTGGATTAAAAATACATAAAACAAATACGTCGGTCATTAAATCTTATTTTTTAATAACTCCCATCCAACTATAGGTTGTTTGTAAGAAATTGCTTGTGTTATTGTACTTCCATTGTTTAACTATTTATATGTTTTTTTTTCTGGATTGCAATGAAGCATCTATCTGTCTATTTAAATTAAAAATCTCTACATCAATACACAAAAATTCCGTACCAATATAGCGCTATCTATCGAATTTGGGTGGAGAATGAGGCACTTTGAAATTACAGTCATTCCCTCCCTATTTGATTAAGTCTTGGTAACAGTCGAAGAAACTGGGCGGTTAATCGAATTAGCAGACGTCCGTCGCGATCCACTTCAGACTTGTTGCGTTTGTACTGATTGTTTAATTAGATTCCGCAACCGTGCACCGCGATCGTTTCGACTGACAGATGTGCAATTTACACATAATATGTAAAGAAAGCCAATTATTAATTAGAATATTATTGTAGTGCTAATTTGCTCGAACCCTCGACCTCTTCTTAGATAAGTGAAAAATCTTACATATTCAATTTACGATGGCGGACCACTATGGATCGAAATGAGGTTTCATATTTAGTTTTTTTTTTCAAAGTTATGCTAATTATGACCTTTTTCACAAATTCCGGCCAATTTACAACAGAAGAATCATTACAATGTATCTTACATTAATAATTTAATACAACATAAGCGTATTTGCAAACACACGTCCAATCGCACTTGCTCAGTTTTCATAGTACGGTCGCGTGATATCCGACACGCTTGGAGAGATAGAGTCGGGACAAAAGAAACTATAAACAGCTTTAAACAACCTTAGCCTCTAAATCTTATCCCAATGCAATTCGTGACCTTATTTTAAATCTGAAATGTAATAATATTTACAACAACCATTATTCACAATATTATCATTATATTAACCATTGGAACCAAATTACCCATTGAATCTACTCCGCGAGGTATGGTTCTACGAACACTGGTTGCGTGTCCCCGTTGACTTGTTATACCTATCCTGTATGCAAGAAAATAAACAAACCCAGCTTGTCATCAGTCGCCATTATAATTTTAGAACAGATATCATAAAGAAATGTAATCATATTCCTGTAAATTAGGTCGACTTAACTGTACTACCAGAAAATTGGCTACAAAGCAGAGGACGGTAAGCAGCTCCGGGTGGTGGGATTAGTCTATCAGAACTGCAACAATCAGATAACATTTAGCTCCTCCGTTCTTGCACCGACGATGCAACGGACTCACAACTGCCCAAGTGTTTTTTTTCCGTATTCACTAATTAGCGCATTGGGGAACGAATTGCAATTAAAAAACCAAACGCTCTACGCTCTTTCATTCCGCTGGATGCGTTGTTAACGTCAATAACTTAGGCGATGGAGTTTTTGTGTGCAACCGATAATTAGAAAACGTTGCGCTGCAGTTATGAAAGATAAAATCTCTAGTCTCTCGATTAATTAGATGTTTGCGCGAAGAGCAATACGTTCTAATATTAAGTCGAAGTTCTCTGCATTTTTTCATTACTCGATTTCATAATGAGGTCACTATATTGTCGCTATAATACACGTTTTGGAAGCTCATCAATATATATGGCGTTTAGATGAGTACTTCATAACTTGTAAACGTTCAGAGGAATACAATGAAACCATAAAAAACTATGAACAAACTTGTTATTATGTGTGCGTCTTTAACGCCAATTTGTGAAAAGGACACCATGACGTGACGAAACTTTGACTTTAATTAATTAAAAGATACATAAATATACAGATAAAAAAATTAAAAAGAACCGAGTAAAATTATTTATTTCAATATCAAAATTTACATACTACGTCCATAATAATTTCTCACTTTTTTCATTCTTCTTTTTTGATATCTTGTATGTTAGGTGCATAAATTTTATAGATGTATAGATAAACCCGATCAGATCCTGGTACCCAGATCTGGAACAATTATCTGTAGTTTATACAAATACATATATGCCCCGGATGGAAATTGAACCCGCGAACCGCGATGCTGAAACCATTACTATAGCGACTACTTCTAACGGGTCATCAAAATTAATAATTGTATTATAACTCTTGTTTGTATGTGACGTTCACATTCTTGCCTTTGTCCGCAGGGCGCTAGGGACAACCTAACCGACTCCGATTCGGGTTGCGTATCCCCCGGCTCGCGGATAAAGGATTCCGCTTCCCCGGAACTCAAGCGAATGGACTCTGGCTACAAGTCGCCACAGGTGCCGAGCAGCCCGTGCAACCAGCGCCGGCACCTGGGCACGCCGCATGACGACTTCAAGGAGGACTTCGCCAAGGCCCAGGTCCTAGCCGATATCCTGGACAGGAACTCGGAGACCAGCGCTCTCGACTCGTTGCGAAGTAACCCCGTGAAGGAACACCTGGAGCAGATGATACTGAACGCCGCGACGGCGGAAGACAGGAGCTGCCTGGAGCAGGTGCTGATGCTCCTGTACAACTATCAGGCGCTTAGCAGCTCGGTCAGCGAGGATGAATGCTATCAGGTAAGTGTTGAGAAAATTTTGTCAATTCCACACAAATTTATTTTGTTAAACAATGTCTTTTCGGTCGACCATGGCGGCCTGCCTACAAGAGATCAGCCAACTGCGCGGGATATATTATAGTGGACAAGCATTTGCGCGGACACAGGAGCACTCACTTTTTATTTACTCTTATTGCCCGAAGGGACAGATACCCGAGACGAACTGAGAAAGATCAGAAAGATGTTAAATGTTGAAGGTATGAAGGAGAGTCAAAATTTGTGTTAATGTATTTAACACAGAATGGATAGTGTTTTCTTGCTTCTCTAATTTAATATCAGCAGAAAGGTAGCTCAGAATATTTATTAAGTTTTCTAAATCTTATCGAAGATTATATTGATTTTTAACTGTTTATTTCATCAGTTTGGCATAGTTCTTTAGCAGTAAGTTTTAGCCGTAAAGGGGTTTCTAAATTAGTAAAATGTCGTACATGTACATGTGAAGATACAAAATGTCTCTACGGCATAAGATTATGATAATGTTTCTACTAGAGAACAAAACAGTCATTAACAATATTAGATTATTAACAACTTATAAAGTTACTAAACAAGTTAGGAGGGATCTGACGTAAAAAGGCCATCGTTGAAAGTAATTTTTTTAAAATTGTATCTGTCACTTAACGTCAAACACTTGTCACTTTTTCACAAAAACATTTCGGCACAAACTATCCTGATCAAAATTTTACCGTTTCCGCAGACCAAGCCGAAGAGGATCTGCGATCTGAGATTGAAACCTGAGACCGACCTTTCATCGCACAAAACTCACAAGGCGATAGCGACAGTTACACCGTATCAACAAAAGGGCTACAAGAGCGAATCACTCGAGAGCCTCGTCGAGGAGAGGAAGCCAATAAATCTACTACAAGAGAGTGGAATATTCGAAGAAGTCGAGACAGAGTGTAAGAGCACACAAACCGATGTCAACGACAGCTTCGAGTGTACCGGAGAGCTGAACACTGAGATACAACGACTGAATAGCATAAGGGAGAAGTTGGAGAGGCAGGGAGTTAGGAATAGGACATTAAGTGCTAAAGATGACGCAGAGGGGCTGGAATGTAGGTGTGTGAAGTTGGGTAAGAAGCACAAACAGTATTACGAGAGGAGGCTAAAATTCTTAGAGGGGAAGATATCGATCTACGAGGCGGCGCAGGACGTGAAAGAAGCGAAGCTAGCGCAAAGGTTGCAGAAGGAGTTTCTGCTTGAAAACAGAATACAGGTATGGATTGATCGATTTTTATTTTGTTGACTTTAAAAAAAATGGTATTTATCGGATTACTTGTAATTAAACATACTTACTTAGATGGCTTTACAAAACTGAATATATAACAAATTACGGTAGTGTCTCTCGTAGAGTATATCCGATGATATGAAGCTGTTCTAATTTACATGGTTTTCGTGACAAATTTGAGGGTCTTTAACAATTTTTTTAAGTGAACATTGATATTCAGTTTTCAGCTCGTCAATGACTGGTGAAGTAATAAAAATACATTAAGATCTATACCCTATGAATATTTTGCCCAAATCTTCTTTTGTCTTTTCAAGTTTAGCACAATGTAACAATTGTCTTTAGTCTTTATTTCAAACCGGTGACAATATTTGCAATCGTAACAATGAGAACCGTCATCGTTGAACATATATAAGGAGCGAGTGAATTATTGCGGATATCCATATATGTGGGCATCGATTTATAAATAGTAGGTTCACCGCACTTCCGCACGCTGCGTGGCGTCATATAAACAGTTAGACAACAACTTTGTATAATAATTTGAGCTTCATAAAACGCTTTGAGTATAACAAACAAATTTGTTATGATCTGTTCTATATTGAACGGAACATTAAGATATATTTACTTTCTTATTCGAGATATAATGTTTTTGTAAACTTAAGTGTAGAATTTTGTTTGTTATTTTATTAATTTCATTATCTTCTCGATGCATGCATGAAATTTACATTTTATTTTGTTATGGTAGCGAGAAATAAGATCAATCATATAATACTTTGTTTCTAATATTATTAGTTATTAATTCAAAAGGAAGAAATACAAGTAATAGTAACACAAAATACGTAGTCATAAAAAGAAATTTTGTTCTTAATTTTAATAGCTTTACTCAGTGTCACACGTTCATTGAGAGTAGTGCTTTCTTAATGACTGATTCACATTGTTGAATCAATCAAAATTATTTTATTCAACAATGAATTTAACTTTTTGGTTACTTACCATATGTAGTTATGAGGGGGTAAGTTATTTCTGTGAAATGAGTTTAACTGCACTTTAACCTTGACTTAACCTTGAATCATTCAGGACTTGGAGGGCCAGCTCGCGGAACTGCAGGACAAGTACGAGAGGCTCGAGGAGGAGTGTTGCGAATTGGAGGAGATTGAGAATGACACCCGCCTGCATTGGCAACAGTAAGTGGCGCCTCGTTCATTCGCTATCTGGATTAGTAGTTTTATCTAGATCATTACACACCTTATCTAGATTGCTTTATTTGTACAAGTGACGCATGGTTATGTCATCAATGGGCTATGCTTTGGATATTTGCGTGTATTATCTTGGGTGTAAATCAACATGAACTGGTGAGGGCATGTTGATAATGATTCTAGTTTGTCCATCGAGCTAGAGTAATCGAAATCTTCATAGCAAGTATGTCTAATTCTAGGTTAAACAGGGTGTAAATTAAATGATTTTTACTTCCACACGTCTGATATAGGTAATTGAAATTTTCTTTGCTCCATGTTGGAACGGAAACTCTCTAGGATTTTTATTACCAAATTAAACTGCTGATGTCTTAAGACTTAATATTAAGTGCTTCTCCATTTACATTTATATTCTGCATATTTAAGAGAACGTTTATCCGACTAAGTTGAAATTCTGTTTATATACGACATGAAGTTTCTATTATAGTGGTAGTAAAGAGTAATTGATGACATGTAAGTTCTATTGGATGGTGTAGATGTTTTTGGCATACAAAATTTTCATAAAACAATGCAAAGTAAATGAAAAGCAACAAACATACATTCTTACTCGACTTTGAAGAAATTGCTTGGTGTATCTTAAAGTTCAAGGTCATATAACAATGAAATTAATATTTTACCAACCTCGCAATAAATCCTTTCTAGAGTAGAAAAATATTGATACGAATTGAGATTTTCATTATCCTTCTCATTTTCTAAGGCGATTAAATTTGACGGAAAGCACTGCACTGCACCCATGACCATTGTTGGTTACCAAGTCTGTTTTTTTATTGCAGTAGGAGGCAAACGAGCTTTAGGTTCATCTGATGGAAGCGATCACTGTGGCCCACTCAAAGGATTTGTAAATGCGTTGCCGGCCATTATGGCAACTGCCTAACGGGTCATCATACTTGTTGTTGTTATTTGTGCGGGGTAAAAAAACACGTGAAAAATGCATCTGTATCGAAAATGATGTTAGCCAGGATCTTAATGTTTGTTTGTTAATTTTTTTTTACCGTTCATTTACAGGCTAGAGATGGACTATGAACTGTGCACAGCTCAACTCAGAGATATGACGGAGCAGCGAGAATGTTCCCGGGCGCAAGCGGAACGTTTGATGGCGGAGCTTAACAAGCGAGAGTGCGTCTTAAAGGCGAGGGAGGTAAGATCGATTGTTGTTTGATAGTATGTGATGAAAAACGATGTGGGATCAACAGAAGTATAGGTAGTAGTAATCCTTTTCGGAGAATCCACACAAAAGTACCACAATTTACCACATAGCTGTAACGTGCAATCATTTTTATTTTCCGGTTTGAAGTGCAATGTTTCCATTTTATCATTACGAAGCATAGAGATAAACTACCTTACATCTTTGAGTGATAAGTTCAGTGCAAAGTCAAATATGGAGTGACGACACTATGCTGTCATCGCCAAGAATTACATTTGTAATATAGACAATTAGATTTTATGCCTAAATAAAGTACACATTTCTCATAAGGGCCAAATATTTTTGTTCAATAATGGGTTTTAGATAATTTTTAAGTTTTGATGTCCGTCTGAGGTAGTGCCACTGTACTCTATCGCGAAGCGGTAAAGTGTATTTAGTATAAGCAGCAGCTCCCACAAACTTTAGATTATCTTAAACTCTGTTTTAATCACTAAGTTATAAATTTATTGTACATCTGTGTTTGTGTCGAGAAAATAAATCTTTTTATTATTATTACTATATTTCGGTTTAAGAGCAATGATGCCAACGTAATTACTGGAAACAGAGGTGTAAAATCTCAAATCTTGGGGACGAGCGCCATGCAGAGCTATTCAGGTTCTGCGTGGAACTGCATTGTTATGGGAAGGCGTGTCCCTTACCAATGATGCACGGCTTGCTCGTCTCATCAAAAACAATGTACCATTTCAGAGTGAACTGCTGTCGAGGCTAGAAGCTTTGGAGCAGGCAGTACCAGCATTAATACTGTGGAACGTGATAAAGGCGGTGGGCGCTTACGTATCACCTGGAGGCAAGGTTAGCTGGTTTTTATTTATATAGAAACCAAATATTTTGCACACCGTACATGAATACGTGAAAACTAAAGTTTGTACTTTTTTCAAAGCATATTTATTGCTGGTAAGGAGAAGTCGGTATACTAGACTACTATATCAGATTTGAATCTGTGACCTCTGTGGCCTAGGGTAGGGTATAGGTCCGCGCTTTACAAATCGGGGGTCGTGGATTTGAATCACGCGTAGCGCAATGACTTATGTACTATAATATATACCGCGCTGTTGATTGATCTCATGTAGATTGGCCGTCGGAAATCAGACGGGAGGAACATTACATGTATACTTATGTTACAGCGGGTAATAATGTCGCGGCTGGCACCTTTTGGGCAAAACGCAAAAGCGCTCAGTTATAAGCCCACCCCCACTAGTGGGGCATTGGTCGTCTACAACGACGTTGCTGCGACCGCCGCATCCACTGCCAGGCAGCTGGAGAAGCAAGTCATCCAGTGAGCATCTTTTTTTATAAATATATATTTATCTAATAAGGTCTATCAGTTATTTTATACATTGTTAAAATTGTATAAAAACATGTAAAAACAGAATTGGACGTACAACTATATACCTTTTTTAGTCATGTTTGTCACCAATATTCATGTATTTAGGGTAGCTATACAGGTATATGTAATATGGGTACATTGATTTCATCTAGTTATGTATAGACAGTTATATTTATTACCTTTCTTCGGTTGCATTATAGTCAGGTAAAATGTTTGACTAAAATATTTACGTTTAAATAAAGAAAATCATTTTGAAATTAACAGGTTAATGGCTGAGAAGAGCGAAATGGAGTTGAAAGCGAAAAGCGTAAAGGAGACGTTAGAGGCGAGAGTCAGACAACTAGAGGAGGAGTTGGAGACTGCCAAGCGGCAGATAACGGCGGCCGAATGCGGTGCAGAGGTCAAGCGGGAGAGAATAGAACAGAAGATTGTAGAGCTAGAGAAAAAGATCAGATTGGAGAAGGAAGAAGAGAACGTTAGTATTGGTTTATTAATTTTAAGATGATATCAGCCTCCGACAATATGTATCTATGTTCGATATGTTCAAAATCACGACAGATTGTAACTTATATCAAAAATGTGATCCGATGAAGCTTTATAGAGCCGCATAGGCTAAAAGCATCAAAGTCCGTCAATAAGATAAGTAATGTCCAAAAAGATCTCAGCTGGAATGGAATCCGACTAAAATTAGTTTCTCCCACTTATAAATAATCAATAATCTAGTAATTAATTGAAGTCTAGTTCAAAAACTCTAATATGACATCTATGACATATTGTTTTTAAGTGGCTTTTCTAAGTCGTTGGAAGAGTACAATAATAGATTGTAGAGTCCACCTGCGGTGGTTTGGTAGGGACCGGGGTGGTTTGTATTGCCTTTTATTTTATCGCCAAGAAGTAATCTACAAGCGATACTGTGTTCTGGTTTGAAGAATGAGCACAGCATGGTTGTATGTGTTGTTATGTACAAGCATGTCACTTACCATTACGAGCATGAAATGCTAGTCTCCTCACTATGTCTTAGAAAGAAATAGTATTACATTTTCTGTGTCCTCAACTTTTAGAAACCCGCCGATCCTATAACCAGTGAGAGGATCAAGCAGCTGATGATGAACGAGCAGGGTCTGATGACGCGCATCGCAGAACTGGAGAGGCGGGAGGCCGCGTATCTGGAGATGCTGACTCAGGCGGACGACATGTGGGCGGAGATGGAGGGCGGCTACAAGAAGAGGATACAGGAGTCGCAGACCACCGAGACACATCTGAGAGGATTGGTGAGTTGTTGATACAAAATTAATGAATTAACTAATATGAACTATATACTATAATGTTCGTGATTATAGACGTTATGGCGTTTGAAATTTCGAGGTATCTAATGAAATATTTGAGGTCATTAAAATTCATTCCGTGATTTTCAAATAACTGAGCTGATTCAATGATTTAACTATCTTTTTCAGTTGGTTCTATCGTTTTCAGTAGATATCAAGAACTACTCATTCAATTAAGAAAAAAAGTCCAATTCTCAAGTAAAAAAGTATCCGCGCATCAATATATATTTTATTGATTGTTTTCTTAGCCCTTCTCGAGTTTTTAGGTATAGATCGTTATCTGTATTGATTGCGATTTCAACATTTTTATTATATCATAAACAAATAAGATTTTTTGCATCGATCAACTATGCTAAAGGATTTTTCTCTATCTCAATATTAATGTAAATCTTTAATTACGTATATGTATTTTTTATAAAAAAAGGCTATTAAAGACTAAACTAAATTTAAGACTATACTAACTAAATTAAATTGTATATCTATCACCGCACAAAATTGTAATTTTTGGCCTTAAATTCATATACAGATATTTATTTGTGGAGATTGCCATAACATTGGTAAGCGTAAGCTTTTGCACATAACAACACAATGTTTGGCTCTACCTGTGTCAGAGGTACGCAGCTATCCAGAGAGATGGATTCTGGTGTGATCTCTATCACTACTACTGGTAAAACTTTTGCAAACTGGAGTTAAATGGATATACAGACTTCACTTTGTGGACAAAGTGAAGTCTGTATATCCAAGCATAAAAATAGATCATACTATATGTCTGAGTGAAGAGAAAAAATCTCGCGCTGTTTATAATATCGTACGGTACTAAGTTTGTATTGCCAAGTGTCGTTCACCTTCAACGTCCAATTCGTTCGTATTGTCGCTTACGTTATAAAAGAGAAAAAGGTTGTATTATATTCCAGATGACTATCCAATTTCGCTGGTATCCAAATCTGGTTTTGTTATTTTCTTTAAATTCTATCAAAATTTATCGGTTTATCTAACTTTATGTTGTGGTTGTGGTTCTAATAATCGTTCGCGTCTTCGATATTCTAGGTGACCGAAAAAGATAGAAGATTATATAACTTTTATTTATTATAACAACTGAAGATTCATTTCCTCATTCTGTTTGTGTCTACTAGGTGAAGAAGTTGGAGACTGAGAAAGACCAGTGGAGAAAGTGGACGGAGCCGCTCAAAAAGAGGCTGCGGGAGGTGGAAGAGTCCGAGTCCGGTATGCGGATAGCTTTAGAGAAGGCTGAGAGAGATGCGAAGGCGCTGAGAGAGCATAACAACGATCTAGCAGCCGTTTGCAGGAAAGCTGAGGCTGACGCGCGGAAGTCTGAGGCGGCATTCAAGGCGCTTGATGCCAAGTTCAAGGTGAGTCCAAGTGCATTTAGCTCCTTGAATATTGTTTTATTTTTTATTCTAAAAATGCTATCCTTATTTTTAGGTAAAGTAAGAAATATCTAGTGTTATTAGGATTAGCAGAGTCGTCGACACTTGGTCTTCAAAAAAAAATATATGAAAATATTGATTTACATGATGCGATTTTTTTACTATACGCAGTAAATACAAAAAAATTTCATACAATTTTACAAATATTTCATGGTTTATCTATCTGCCGGCAGAAGGAGATTGAACATCTGCGCAAAATGAACAAGCAGTTGGACGAAGATCTGAAGAGTAACAAGGAGGTAGCGCGAAAGACCGAGATGAACTTCATGGGGGATTTGGAAGCGATAAGGAAAGAACTAAGCAGAGCCAGCAAGAACAATCAAGAACTAGAAGTGACGAATGGCGAGTTAAAGGAAGAGGTAAGCTATTGTCACATATAAGGACCTTTGTAAATATAAGCATGATCTTTCGGTTGTCGTGACTTGTTGCAACAACAAGTTTAGTCATGAATACATCAGATTATGCCAATATGTACAGATGCACAGAAGTTCGGATGTTTCATGGTTGCGATATCACACTGTGATAACAATCATGGCTCATTTTCGGTCCTGTAAAATATTGTCAACTAAGAAACACTTTGGTACAGTAACCAATGCTTCGCCGTCACGGGTCCTTGCTTTGATTACCACCCGGGGAAAGTATTCGTAAGAACAGTGGATAATTGCTCTGGATCTGGGTGTTTGTAAAAATAAAAAAAAGTTACACAAAAAAAATGTTTTAAATATTAAGTTTGTTTGTGGTAACTGTCAAGTTCCGGTTGAATCACATTTCAGACACGATATGTGATTGGTATTGTATAATGTTTATGGACCTAGGACGAACCGAGATTGTTATTATAGTGTGGTAACCGCCTTAGAGCGACCCTAAAATTTGTTTACGTGACCAGGATTATGGAGAATTATAATGTATCAGGGAAAATTTCTATAAAATAACACCTTGGAATCGTCTCATGTTGAAAATTCAGGACGAACGTTCAGGATTGTTTTAGGGCATAAATTGACCTGACCAAATTATATGGCTGATGATATATGATATGTGTGGGAAGGCTTAATTTATTTTTAGTCTAAATTAATGTCGTAGCTTATATTTGTTAATTAGTTATAATTTATAAAATATAGTAGTAGTTGGTAGTTTGCGAATATATGTCATACTTTTCTGGTAGTTTCGGGTTTCCTTGTAGTTTGTTGAGTAGTTATTACTTTGGTATGTTTGTTTCCATATAGGGTGGTAGCCTTAACATATAGCGAGGCTTGGGTAACGGGCTATCGAGTTTTGAAATGTTTTCTCGACCTCACAGATGCCTTTATGATCAAATAATATCAATTGGTCAGCTTTGGCATATCGAAAACATTTTAAACTATAATATGGGTGGAGATTAATGATATTTTTAATGCAATACGCTTTTGCTGGTTGGTTTGGCGTTTAGCCTGCTTGCTTGCTTCACTGTTACCGGGTTCGGTGTTCCGGCTGCTAGAAGTCTGAAGACGGGGACATTCGTTCATAGGGTTGTCACGGGGTGTATGTTCTCAGGTTGAGTCGTTGGAAAAGCAGTTAGCGTTGACGCAGAAAGCTCTGAATCAGTGCAAGAGGCGGTGCGACGAGAAACTGAAAACCCTGAGCCATGAGTTATCTATAAAGACTGAGGAGTTGGAGGAGATAAGGAGCGAGTCTATGAGGAAATCCCTGCACACGTCCCGCGTGGATCTGATACCGGATAGGACGGAATATGTGGACGAGGGCTATTCGGTGTACAGCGCCGTACCGAGGAGGGTCGATCAAGGGAGAATGCACCATAGCATGAGCTACATATCGTCGAATTCGCGTTGCAGCTGCCCCTCGATGCGCAGTCAGCTCGTCGGTCAGTTGATCGAAGACCTGTTCGATAGGACGCATAGCACGACAGACGACGACCTTACCACGCTTTGTGATGAGCTTACCGCCCCCAACGGCGAGATCGCCGACGTCAAGCCTAAAATCACGAACTACCTACTAATGGCGATCTCGAAGGAGCTCATCAGGTCGATTGGTGACGCAGACGCCAAAACCGAAACTGAGGTAAGTCCCATTTGTACCTTCTTTTCTTAATTCGACCATCAACTGTCACTAATTTGTTCACTCACACTCGCCGCCGTTTGTTTTTTTAATTTGTCTCTAATTTTGACTAATTTGTTCATGGTTGCGGTGGATCATATGATATGCATATTAAAATAATTATTTTCACCATTGTTCGAAGAAGCATCTTTCTCTTGAAGTAATTAAATTAATTCGAATTTAGGACGCGAATTTAGAACTGTTAAGATGGAAATAAACTATAGACATGCATTAGTTGCAGGGTAAAGAAAATTCGATCCATATAGAGAAAGTGATGAAGGTTCTCTGAATCTAATGGATGGTTTGAAGAATGTGAAAAACATTAAAAAGCAAGGAATTATGAGCACAACAACAGTGCTCATTTATAAGAGAAAAACAGCCGATCGTATGAAAAATGGCTTAGGAAATTTTGCTAGCAATTAGGCTGGATAGGTCTATTTGTTTCAACGACCTTGTTAATCTTCTCAGTTGTATAGTAGTAATTAATAAACACTTTTACAGATTAATATTTTTAGCCTATTGTTAATGTTTTTAACTTAGTGCTGTCTCTCACTTGACGGGTAATTTAAAATCGTAGGATATACTTTACTAGTGGTTCCAGTATTATTAGAAATACGCTGCTGAATGGAGAATCCTGATACGGTTTTGGTACTAAAGTTAGTATTTAAAGGTTTCGTGTCTAATGTGAAATTATTCTCGGTAAACTAACGCGCTAAGCCGTTAACATCGTACTGTACCATCACCAACCCTGCGAATTTAATAGACTACCCCGCATACTCAGTATTCCGTCCGTTAGGATCGTATCGTTCCTAACCGCAGTCACAACTTATAAGCAGTGCACGCATGTCCGCCCTATAAGTATAGGGTAGATCGAGTCCGCAGGGTCGCTTCTTTTTTTAATGATTAAGATCTTTATAGTTGGTTAAAATGCCTCGACCTGGCATGATATCTTTTATATTTGGTCAAAATATTCTCTCGGTGGACGTGCGACTGATACGGGAGACTGGTTTAAAATCAACGAAGCATACATGCGAGTGAGATGGAAGACTGATTCGAAAGACTCGCCGCGTATGTGCAAGTGAGATGGAAGGCTGGTTTGAAAGCAACCTGGCTTACGATTGAGTGGGATGGAAGACTGATTTGCGTTAATATGGCTTACGTGCAAGTGAACGAAGGAAAACTAATTCGAAAGCGACTGTGTGTGGTGGCTCATATGATGAACGTGTGAATGAGAAGGAAGACTGATTCACGTCGACGTGGCTTACGTGCGAGTGAGACGGAAGACTGATTGCAGGAGTGGCGACGTGCAGTTACGTCATTTTCCGGGAGCGGGGGAACGAGTGTGGGAGGGGCGCGGTTGTCCGGGAACGCGGGGGTGCTCCAGGGCGCGTCCCGCTTGGCCAGCGTGAGCTGCGCCTGCGCCGCTGCCCGCCTCTGCGCCGCCATACCGTCCCTAGCTGATAGCGTCAACGTCTGCCAAGAGGTGAGTTTCTTTTTGACAGGTAGCTGTTGACAGTTCATTATTAACCCTTTGCAGTTCATTGTTAACTCGAGGCCGTTTCTACGTGGACTTTTTAGCAACTCGAAATGTCTTATATATAACATGCCCAGACAAATTGATGCATAAATATTTTATATTTAATGTACTTTTACATCTAAATGAAGATTATTTAATAATAATTTAATTAACCTTTGTAATTTTACTTCGTATGACATTTTATATAAATATTGCCGAAACAAAGTGGTGAGCGAGAATCACTTCTGGAGTGCAAGAGGTTAAACTTAGTACCGAAGGGTCGAAGCCAACCGGCTGATGGTGTACGTCACGTATACCATCATGCAATACGGTTACCTGTAACAGGTAGCTGTGAAGAGTTTATTATCTTTCTCTTTATTATCTTTTGTCGGGACGAATAAGTTCGCTTCACTTGTTTATAACAGCACGGTATCACTCAGTATTTTGAACTGTAGGGCTAAGCTTCTCATCCGGAGATGTACACTGCCGGCCAAAAGTTTGAGACCACCTTGAAAAAATTACAATATTGAATAAAACTCCAAAAGTTAGT
>DWHQ01000125.1:0-17939 GCA_018247955.1 Eurytides marcellus marcellus | reverse complement strand
TTGGATAGTGCCAACATTAAAAAAAGTACAAAATTCGTTCAGAAATAAGAACTAGTTGTCAAAATTAACAAAAAATTAAAAGAAGGTCAATTTTATCTGTGATGTTTAGTATGTTGTTTAAAAACAACATTGTCCATTTAAGGGTTAACTCTGGTCTAAAGTATATTTTTTCCTTTATTTTGAAGTGATTTCAAAAAAATTTAATTCCTCACTTTGCAGAGATGTGCTGCTCGAAAATTGTAGAACATACATGGAGCGAACGCACGGTGGTACCCGCGCCTTGACTACAGAGCTCAAATACTTAAACCTCGACCCCAGCTCCTTTCAGCATTTGCCTGAAGAAGAAGAAGACGACGAGGACAACATCTACTATGGAATTGAGAAAGGTAAGCATTTTTATAGACACAAGATCTGGGTTTAAAAGCCATTCTTTTATATCTTTCTGATTAGCTAAGTTATCAATTAATATTCCTTATTGTCGCTGGTGGAGTCATATAACAACTTCTGCTGTTGCCTGAATGGGTTGCCTCGGAAAGCACCCTAGTCAGAAGATTGGTTGATTCATAAACTTTTTTTTTAATTTTGTCATTTCGAGTGAATGAGGTTACTGGCGCAAACTTAAAAAGTTGGTGACGCACGAATATTCGGTCCCACCTGGTCGCATGTAAATTGAAATAAATAGATTTGACTAAAAGAAATGTTTTATCTTGTCACATAGCTAATGCCTCTCTGGGTGACATTAGATTCTAAGAATATAATATAGATCTAAATTATTTCAATTGTTTCCCTAGTTATAGTGAAACAAAGTAACTCCTTTACATATATGAAGCCTAAACACATTGCAACTTTTTTTTTTTTTTGTGTAATGGTATAAAAATGTAATAATGTATTGAATGTAAAGAAAAAGGCAGGTGTGCATATGTGTTAAATCTAAAAATTCATATAGAAAAAGGTCTTAAATACCTTTTGCAGAACAGACATTTATCTTATTAAGGTAGGCACTATCTTAGTATTTCTTGTAAGCATACGTTTTACTTTTCTTTCAAAGGTTACGAGCACTCGGTTGAACAAGATGATGAAACGATATGGCAAGATGGGTTGTCTGATCCAGAAGGAACTGAAAGTGCATGTTCGAGCAGTATGTTTGATACGGATTATGACAGACCTTATCGAAGGAGAAAAAAATATACGAAACGTATTAAATACTCTTCTGATGACGATTCTGACCCTCTCAGTACTTTGGCAACATTACAGCAATACGAAAAGAAGAAGAGGCCACACAGCAATGAGAGAAGTATAGAACGGTTAAAGTCTAAGGTTAAAGAACCGGGCAGAAGCAGAGAAACCAGCAGTGAAAAAAGGGAACAGAAGAAAGAGAGAAAAGAACGCAAGAAGAAGGACAAAGTTTGTGCAAATGTTGACTCAACAACCGGCGGGTCCCTTTCGAAGCTTATAGGAATGAAAGTGGCACGAGCTGAAAGTGGTCAAGTTAAAATCGAAAACCAGAAGAGCAACGAGAATGGTAGTCATTCGGTTAATAGAAAACTATCCGTAGCGTCTGTAAATTCAGATGGCAGCGACAATAATGTATTATTTGATGGCCTTTTCTCGATGGATGAAACAAAATCTCCGGAAAAAATTACACAGAACTTTGAACTTGTGAATAAACCACCAACCAGCATATTACCACCAAATCCTATTAAAAACGATGCTTTGGATAGTGAAAAAAGTGAAATACAGTCTAGTTTAAATTTAAATAATAAAGTAATCAATGTCAGAAGTATTACATGTACGCAGCAAGCTAGGCCTGTGCAAAATAAAATTAATACCCCCAAATTGCAAACCCAATTGAGCGACGATTTCAATCAAGTGAATGAAGTTAAGGAAAGTATAAAGAAGTTGTTAGAGTTCAGAAGGCTGAAATTGAACAGTAATAAGGATTTAACCATCGTAAATTGGCCACAATCGACACCTGATGAGAATTTCCACTCCGTAAGTCAAATTAAGGTATCTAACCAGCAACGGCACGATATTGAATCTAAGCCAATAAACCTAAACCCACAAAAGGAAATAACTTCAAATCCTACGAATGTTTATAAAAATCGACCAGAAACAATACCTACTTTGAAAAGTGATGTTCACGATATTTTTCGGAAAAATATTACTGCTGAAAATAAAACAACTTCGCAGTCTAACCACCAATCCTCAGCAGAAATGAGCGTAGTAGGGAAAGTTGTGCATGGTTTAGAGAAATATACCAGTGCATACGCCAACAAATTAAAAACTGAAGTAGCCAAACCTTTACCAGTTTCACAATGTGACAGCCATCATGTCGTATGTGGTAAAAAAGCAATAAACAGTGATAACAGGGTTAGCGAAAAACAGGTCGTCGCAGAAAAGGTTTCGCCCAGCAAGACCAATACAAACAGCAATTTTAAAGATTTTCTAAGAGAGTTACAAGAAACTATAAATGCTGGCGCAGTTAAAGAGCAGGCTCCAGATACACAAAACTTTGTACAAAAGGATACGAAGACTAATATTAATAAAACATTGAGCGTGAATAATAGTATCAAATTAAAGATACATCCATCGGTCGTTTCCCAATGTGCCAAAATGCAACAGCAGCAAAAGAAAGCCGAAAACGCCCCTAATACATTCGCGAGGCTCAATTTTTTGCATAAAAACAAACAAAGCGACGTTAGACTGAAGCCGACATGTCAAACAAAACCCTCCCATCCAAACACGTCACAGAATCAGATGGGTTCAGAACTCGACAAGCAAATTGTTGATTTTAAATTGGACAAGTTTAATTACCTTCATGCTAAGAATGAAATAACTATTTCGAGGGTTGGATTACCAATTCCAATTAGAAATCCTAAGGATTCTGTGTTAATAAAAGCTAAACATGAAAAGTCTCTTTCTAGTAATGATTCATCAGAATATGTAAAAGGACATCCATGTTTAAGTAAAGTTTTACAAATGAAAGAAATTACTTCTGGTGTAAACAAGGCTGTATCAGAAACTAAAAAAGAAATGACTATGGATGTTCATAAAAGTCAACAAGAAGTCGAAAGTAATAAAATGACAAAACCTACATCTTTATTGGCTGAAAAAGACCAACGAGACCTATTACTTCTTTTACGACAACAGAATAGATTGAACGGGCCGAGACCAAAAATAAAACCGGAACTTAGATATAAAAATGTTGCTCAAGTTTTACCTTCTTCCACTGCTGAAACTAGTACTTACTTAGAATCTTGTCGAGATGCTGCTTCAAGTTCAAGCTCCCGAGATTTGGGCTCAGAAAACACTACGGTAGTAACTGGTTGTGAAAGATTAAAAGATAAACCACCGGACAGTTCGAATTCACCAAAGATGTCGTTTATTTCATCTGATGATCAAATAAAGCTTTCTGTCATCAAAAAGGCAACTCCTAGAAAATTATTAAATCCATCCCACGCTTCATCTAACGGTAGTGCGTTTGCGAGTAGTCGATCTTTTTTACAAGATACGATAAGGGAAGGTAAAACGCCAATTAAAAAAGCCACAATAAAAAACTCATCCGTTAATACTACCCCGAAACAAGAGTGGGAAAATGTCATGGATGCCCTATTAAAACATAAAACACCCAGCAGGGGTCCAAATGCGCTTGATATTGCTTTGAATAGAGATTCCTTTGACAAATGTTTCAAAGAAAAAAATAAACAGATATCAAAAGTATCATCTCAAGGCTTGGGCAAAAATAATTTGGAAAGCTTAATAAAACAACAACCTATTATTGACAATCAGAAATCTTCAACTCAAATTTCTCAAACAATGTCCAAATGTGCTATGCCAATACAATCTAGTTCAGTACAGTCTGAATTACCTAAGAAAATAAATAAACATGTCCCCTTACAGAGGTCAAATATACATTATACAACAAAATCATTGCCGCCTGATATACCAAAGAAAAACGTATCATGTGATGTTCTAAATAACCATGATCCGTTTATATCTGGCATTCCAAATTCCGATTATGATCTTTTAGAAGAGCTTATGGACGACGATTTACGCAAGGAAATTGGCGAATTAATGTCGGATGATGAAGCCTATAACGCTGCTTTACCTGTAAGAAAAGATAGTAGGTCTTCCATTGACATCAAAGATAAAACAATGTCGATAAATCAATTACAGAAAAATTGCTTTGTAGATCAGCAAAGATTAACTAGTGAAGAGTTTCAGAATCAAGGCCTAACGCCTAAATATGATAATTATTCTGATTTTACCAAAGATGTTATGAAGCCAGTAAATATGAAGTCGATACAATCTATAAAAGAACCACCGTGCGCGTTGACGATAGATAAAAATTTGAAACATGACATTATCGCAAATGAATACAACAAGTTAAAGGTTATAAAGCCAGTCAAAAAGGACTTACGACAGCATATTTCACATGAGAAAAAAGTACATAGTGGTAACGATATTGTTTTTCACAATGAAATAAAATCGACCAAACCAATAAATACGTCATGTGATAATATAGTCGCAGACGTACCAAAGCCAATAACTAACCCTAACAAAGGATTTGTGAGCAAGCAATATTGTGGTCCAGACGCCGAGCAGTGTACTGCATTGCCTCAAACAACATCATTGCAAAATGTTGTTGTTATTGGATCAGAAATTTTGTACGACTCTTGTCCCGCTGTTCAAACGCAGCCGCCTCCCAATCTGACCCAAAATGCTTATATTGCTGTTAATCCAATGTCAAATGTAACTTTGCTACAATCGAGCCAGTTTGCATCTCCCGGTGTTGCGCCGGTTATAATTAGAAACGCTGTAACAAAAACACCTCTACAAAGTAATGCGCAGCAAGCAACTGATTCAACGCCTCCTGTAGTAGAGAAATCTGTTCACCAAACTGCCAGGGTTTTTAATGATCCTGTAATTTCTAAATCAGAACCACATTCATTTCCTACGTTAAATAGTAACAATTTAGAAAGCTTAGTAAAGAAAAATGTTCCTGAAGTTCCGAAAACTGATGGGCCGAGCTTAGAACATAAGAGAGACTTTAAGAGTCATGAGCGGAAAATTTTATCACAAGTTCAAGATAAGCAAAAACTATCGTCAGAAAAGACTGAGCACAGATTTTCATCGAAACCTGATGATTTAGTAAGAGATGGGATAAAGGTTCAAGTTTCCAAAGAGCAAGAAAGACTGAAGCAAAAGCGCTTGGCTTTATTGAGTCGGGAAATATGTCATCATACTAACTCATTGCCGATACCGTTACCTTATATGTCTTTAAATGAAATCAATGCAGCAACAAAATGTGATTATATAGAAGATAAAATAAAGCAAACGAATAAGAGTACAGAAAACAGATTTCACTTGAATACACTTACTGAACATGAAAAAGAATCTTTATCTAACCACATGAGGACACACCTTGAACATTCCTTTGAAGATCCAAATCTAACGGAATTGCACGTGTCTGAAAACTCAAAAGAAAATGCTAGTACTGTAGCTGTCCCAACTCGTCGTTCTTTGTTAAGATCTTCAAATAAATACAAGGATAAAAGTGCACCCTTAAAGAAAAAGCCTAAACTTCAAAAGGCGACTTTGAAACCGAAATTTAAAAATGTAGAAGTAAATGAGATATCTTTAGAAACTGGAATAAACGAACATCAATTAGAAACTAAAGAGCCGTTAAAAATCAATCTTAGCGAAGAAGTCACGAAAGTTTCTAGTTCTATTACTAAATTGAGAGTGAATAACAAAGATGAAATTTTAAGTAATAGTGACGTCTTTGAAAAATTAGACATTCCTGGTATTTGTCAAAAAAATGAAACCGTAATTAACACTCAAGTCTTTGACATAGAAGATCAGTTGGAGAGATCAGTAATACCAAAGATAAAGAATAATTTGAGTGACTTTACTGAGCCAAATAATAAAGACCCGACTTCTATTAAAGTGACTAAAAAGAAAGATTCTGTAAAAAAAATTGACAAGCCTTTAACTGATTTTGACGAAACCCACATTGTTGATTTAAATAAAAAGACAGACCAAGACATTGATGCTATAAATATGTCTCTTGATAACAATTTAATACCAGCGTATACAATATGCGATATTGATAAAATAATTGAAAGAGGTGAACACAGAAATTTCAAAAAATCAAAAATTGATAACAGTATCCAGGATTCTAAATGTAATAAAAAATGTGATGTCATCCCAAAGACGGTTATAACTAAAAATTCAACTGTAGAAAATAAAGGTGACCTTTACGACAAAAATTGCAAAGTTAACGTCAAAACCGCTACGAAGACTAAAACTCTTAGAAAGAGTAGTGAAATTGATCAAATTAAAGATCTTGATCAAGTAGTTTTTGAAGAGATGAACTGTAAACAAAGAAAAGACGCATCAAAAAAAACTTTTCGCGTTCGATTGCCTAACGGTAAAAAATTTAAAGCTACTATTACTGCAAAAAGTAATTTTGACATCAATAACATAATGATACATCCGGAATTAAAATCAATTTTGATAAATAACTATATGAAAACTAAAAGGTGTACTCTAAATATCCGAAAGTTGCCTTCTGCTCAAACATCGACAGCAATTTTTGAAACTACTAATGTTTCAAGTGATAAGCAAACAAGTTTTGCTATCCCTGGCCACGAAATGGAAACGATAAATCTAATCAGCGATGATGAAGATGATCCAGGTCATTACTTCAATACTGAATTCGGCAAATTTGCCGTTGCTTCTCTTAGTAAAGAAACGTTTCTGAAACACCAAAAGAAATTTTCTGGCAGATGTTCGGTGTCATTGAGAAAATATACCCTCAAACAATTGATTGAATTACATAGCAATAGCAACGGTCAAGGAAGTTGTAATGTGATCGAGAACAGTAATAACTTTCTACCATTATCAGATAGCAACGTGAATCAAAGTTCATGTGCAGATATATCTGATCAAGTCATCATTGAAAGTAACAATATTTCTCATTGCAACGCTCAAGAGGATAAGGCACTGAATGATTCCGCTATTGATGATATTTTGGATGAATATTCCGGTTTTTTCAATAGTGTTCAAAATATTAAGGAAGATAAGGGCATTGTTGAAAACCAAAATGATATTGATATAATTAAAAGAACTGATGAACATACCACACAAGATCCAAGAGATGCAAAAAATACTTTTCAAGATGATTTAAAACCTCCATTGGTACCAAAAGAGACGTCGGAAGATATGGAATGTGGTTTAAAAATACCTAGATGTGACGATTTAGTAAAAAAGTATGAAACATTGAAGGTAATTAAAAGTAATTGTTTTGTAGAACTTATCAGGTGTGATAATTTTTTTAACAAACATAATAACACGGAAACTTACTGTAAAGAAAATAGTGGTTATAACACTATGGATATTCTGGAGCAAGATAATGCTATCAACAAAGTGGAAAATAATGTAGACAATAAAGACGATAAACAGATTGATCGATCACCAAATTTTAAAAGAAAGTTGAGCAGAAGTGAATCGCTGTCAATTTTAAATGATTTTTCAATGTACAATGAAAATATGAATGTGTCTAAAGAAGAAATCGCAAACAATGAAACAACTTTTTTGAGTAATGATGAAGTTTTTAATATATCAGAAGTCAATGCTACTTTTACTCAATATTTTAAATGCAGTGCGGAGTGGTCAATGACGAAACCTCAGATATTTTTATGCGCTGTTAATTATCACACCATTGAACATAAATCCAATGATATGAGTCCGCAGAATTTTGAGTGTCAAAATAATGACGATGTTTCTACAGATTTCGAAAGTGACAGTGAATGTTCTACTGTAGTTGTTGAGAGAAATGATTTAATTGAAGAAGACAATATCTCTGGCATCTTTGAAAAATTTCAAAAAAATGAACAAGTTCAAAGTCTTAACGCAATATTGCTAAGGTTTTTCAAAAATAATAATTTACTTGATATTTTGCAACCGATAACAAAAAATTATAAAGTATATGTACAGAGTCAAAATTATTTTTTTAGAAGAAATGTAAATAAACCAACTAATTTAGTTTGTGGATTGGCTAGTCTCGAGGGAATTGAAAACAACGATGCTGATAAGTGTCAAAAAGTTGGTTTTGGTGGCCATATTAACTCAATACAAGACTGTGAAGAATTAGATCTGCATAATGTTAATAACGAAAACTACCTGAAAGATGCAGGCCCAATATGTAACAAGATTTTCACTGTAGAAAAAGATAAATTGAAATTGCAAGATACATCACAAGAACATCGAATCGATGTCGATATTAAGAACACGGACAAAAACTCAAACAGCAACGCTGACGAGCGAGTGGACAACAATTTATACGAGAATAATCTTGAAAATGTAATTGCTTCTCACTCTGTTGAAGACTTAAATTTTAACTTGCACCACCAACCAAATAATATGCATAAAGAAAGACAATATCTACAACAAGAGACGGTTAGTGTAATCGATACTGCAGAATTATCTCATTTGAAGAAAGATGTGACATTGGACTTTGATATAAAATCAAGTGATAAAAATGATGTTATAACTGATATTTCAATACAATGTAATAAATTTAATTCCTTAAGAAATGTCACAAACGCTGATGTTACGACTAAAAATAATGACAACATTGAGAGTTTTGTACCCGATTTACCAAAAATAGATTGTAACGCTGAAAGTAAATTACAAATAAACTGCGAAAAGATCTTTTCCTGTGACGCTAAAACTGCTGAGATTTCAACGTTGGAAATCAACATAAACCAAAGCCAATTATCAAATGAAATTGAAGGAAAATATGAATTAAATGGTGATTCACTGGAAAACCACATAAAATTCCCTTCAGGAAGTAAAATAGGTGAGAATGGCGATTGTTCTTCAGCAATATCTAGTTGCCCCAAGTCCGAAATCGAGGTGGACATTTTAGCAAGTGACGTTAACATGAAAATGGTTGAAGAGGATGTGAAGAGTGATCATAAATTATTAGATACTACAAATGGTGTTGAAATGTTAAGCTTAAAGAGATCAAATACTGAGTCCAATGCAAATCTTTGCTCCGTTAATGATATAATTTCGGTTTCGAGTAATAATTATTTAAATTCAGAGATTTCTTATAATTATAGTGAACACATAAAATTGGAGCATGATTATACAAAAAAGATTTATGACATAACGGATATTGCAGAAGTCAGTACTGAACCTCACTTTAACCATCTAAATAGTAAAATAAATGTTGAAAGCAATGGAAAACCAACTGATATGACCACACAATTGCATGACCTTAGGACCGACACTGAAAATAAACATGTTGAAAATAACAAGAGTCAGGATTATGAAGTTCTAGGGAGTATAGAAAATAGTGATGTGAGTGACGCGAGAGCTGCAGACGAAACCACTTATGACGTTCTGCGTAATGTGGTCCTAAGGTATAATGACGGTTCTGGAATGGTTTTGAAAGGAATAGAGTACGAAGATCCTATTGCTGGTACTTGTTACATGTTTCCGTTGGAGACTAGTTCCATATATACAGAAGAAGTTAACGATGAAAGTTGTTTTTTGCACGATAACGGTCAAACAGAAATGCATGATTCTTTAAGAGATAAAGATGGTCAGGAGGAAGAAAACTTTTCTGTTATGATACCTAGTAAGACATATTTGAGAAAGGATAGAGAAACTGCAAACTTATTTGGCAACAGATGGTATGCCGGGAGATCGATTAAACGGGGTATTAAACGTAAAAGTGATCGTCCCGAATCTAAAATCAGCGAAAAGCGGTACCGAAAAAGCAAAAACATTGACTATTTAAAAACAAGTATAACAAAACAATACGAAACAGCTTACGTAAGAGAATTCAAACGTTTATTTAATTATTACAATTCTTTAAAATTTTCCTACTCTAGACCATTTCATAAGGAACACATTGACGTGGCTAGTTTGATAAAAGCATGGCCAATACAAGAATCGTGTTGTACGCTAGCTAACAACGACACTGATTTTGATGATATTTTTAAAGACAACTATGAAAAGTTATCTTACACAGATCCTAAGAAACAAACATTATCAGAAGAAATATCGAGGGAGTACACTGAAATCCAACTGCCATTGATCAATGCTAACGAAACTAATTTCAGTATGGGTTTTGGTGAGGAGTCCGACGGAGTCACACAAAATTTAGAAAAAGGGGATGACTATCTAAAAATTTCGGCTGCGACTCTGTCGGACGTAAAGCAATCTCAGCCGTTTTCACCGTCCGAAGATTACGAAAACTGCGAAAAAAAATTTGAAATCTCAAATAAATACAAAGCAACTATTAGGGATCAAAAAGAAAAACTGAAACAGTATATAACTTATATACAACTACGTGATAAAGTACGATCATATTTTAAAAAAACATCCATAGAATTAAACTATGATTGGATTAAAGATAATATAAAAGATAAAGATTTTAAGTTAAAGAGTAATGGTAAGTGTGACTATACAAATTGTCCATTGGATTATTACATGCAGGATTTCATTGATCCGCCGCCTTTAGAGACAATTGTCCAAGTCGTTCAAGTTGGACAACTACCGGTTAGTGCGGCGGCACAAAATCCTGTGAGTTGCGATCCCCGTGTAACGCAAGTGTCAAATGTCAGTCCTTCACAATGTTCTGTCGAAAATGGATCGAATGACGACTCGCAATCCCCGATTAAAAATGAGTATACTGAACTAACAACTGCTGACCTCACACTTCCATTAGTCGCTCAATATGAAAATCATAATGATAACGATATAGTCGCGCCTCAGGAACCTGTCCCTTTATCAAACAATGAAGATCACTTACAACCTGAGAAAGAATTTATTTCTGCTAATAAAATAGAATCTTTCGACGAACACGCTCTCCCCGAAGATTTGAGTACTAAAAATAACAAAATGCAAGCAGTGAATAGTGATATTGCCACTGAGTCTTATTATTCAACCGATCCAAATGTGAACAATGCATTAACTGTAACGGAGAAACAAAGTTCATCGTTAGATTCGTCGGAAAAAAAAGAAGATGCGCCTAAAGACATGCCACGTAAAGAAAAGACTGATCAACTTGCCCATGCCATGACTGCAGCGGGTATAACAACCATAGCCGAAACTGATCCCTGTCCTAATACAGTGGTTAATGTAGTATCACAAAATATAGTTAATGCTACTCAAAATTGTGTAAATAATTTATCAAAACCATCCATCAACGCTGTAACCTTACAGCAAGCATTAGCTCACATCCTACCCCCACCTTTAAGTCAGACAAATAACATGGAAAACGGTGAGCAACCTGAAAATACGTCAAGCACTTCTCAAGTCTTGCATATCGTTACAAACAAAAATGCCACTGGTAATCAAATAACTTTTGTTGACAAAGCCCAGCAGCAGTCTGTTATAAATTCAACAAATGCTACGCCCATTTTACATATTATACAAAACAAAAGTCTACCCGGGGCGGCGACTACTAATGGAGCATCTTCCCCACATACAAACGCATTTGGTGGTCTGTCTTTAGTAGACACTGGGCTGCAGCAAGGGGGTAACCAACTTCTGCATATCGTGAATACCGGCAATCAAAAAGGCAATAACGCCACTAATCAACTTCTTAAAAGGGTTAACTTGCTTACCAACCTTACTAATGTTCATGGATCAAACGAACAAAAAATGGTACAATTCGTTTGTAAATCTGCTGATGGTAAAGGTATTCAGTTAAATGCTCCTCACCAGAGAGGTATGGTTCTAAGACTACAACCCATCGAAACTACAAATGTCCAAGATAATCCGCCTAAGACTGATGATCTTAGTCCTACGCCTGCTCCGCCAACTACCACGGCTGCTAAAGAAACAATGCCGGCCCAGCAAGAAATAAAATCTAGGTCAGTTTACGAAGAAAACTATGCAAAATTTATTCAAAATTCATCAAATAAACAATCAAGTCCAGAAAAATCTACAAGTCTGCCGAAATTCAATCAAGCATTCGGGAAGCCAGTATTTCAAGACGGGAATCAAAAGCAGAATGAAATCAACGGGAACAGTCCTCATTTATCCACGACAAATTCGGACAACCCTGAATGTGAGACATCCGATAGTACCATGAACCTTGATCACATTGGACCCATTGGGAGCCCGCCTCAACTGATTCGAAAACCGCCACAAACTTCGCAAGCTCAATCGAATTTAGTCCAGCAGATTAAGCAGACTCTTACCCCCATGAACATTCAAACAATGCACGGAGGGGTAATTTACACAAGACAAATACCGGTCAATATCGGCGGAGGACAAACAATAAATTTAATAACTGTACCTAGCACTGAATTAATTAACGACTCGGACCAAAAACAATCTGATGTCAAGTTTCCCAATCAAAATGATGTTGAACCTTCAATAATCAAATTAGTACCTCAAGCTCAATCTACACCCAATCCTGAAGTAGCAACTGAAGATGGCAATAATGCAACAGGTGCGTCGAGTGAGCCCGGTCAAAATACACAATCTCAACCAATTTTGACTCAAATGCGAATCAAACTCCCGATGCTGAGCAAAGCACCGCAGATGGTTTCCGGAGCGCGAGTCGTTAGACCTTCTTTTTTTCAAATTCAGAGGAACGTCATCGGTGGTCCAAATCAACCTGTTTATCAACAACTTGTGCTAACAGCAGCACCGCCAATCGGTCAACAAACAATAAGACTACCACAAAATCAATTAAATAGGCACATTAAAATAGCTACAGAGACGCAGTCATCGCCTGAATCCCAAATGAGTACGTCCACTCTCGAACAACTGAGAGAATTCGACATGGTACTGGAGCAGGTTAAAGAAAGAAGTACAGTGCAACCTCAATCTCAAAATTCTAATATAAATAATACTTACTCGAACTCGACTGTGTCTGCTGATACTACCGACGGGACCTCTACCACACCAACATCACCACCAACTGAGCCAACGCAAGTTTTATATTCAATTGGGGCTAATCATCACTTTAATGTTGCATATGTTAATCGAAAATCTACTATAGCTACCCCGTCCGCTTCGAACTTTGTTCGATCACCAGACTCGTCGTGTATTAATGAATCCCCTTCGTCGTCTACGCATGGACCGGCTTCACAAGTACCCACTCCTAATACGACTCCGAACGGGACATCTGCTCCGCAAAACCATCCGAAACCGAAAGTCAGTTCCAGAAATAGATCGAGGCATAAGGCTTCATCGAATCATTCGAACACGTTAAAATTTAACAACGTCACACACAAGAGCTCCTCTCAGAAACCCATGGAAGACGAACAAACAACGCAAAGAATTTTGTACATATTAGCCGAGTACAAGGAGCAGGTAGAGAACTCGCCGGATAAAAATAAACCAGCACCTCGTAGACGGACAAATCTACCGTCAAATCCGGGCTCGTCTAAGCGTAAGAAGAGCTCTAGCAGTTCGCGGCGACTGGGGCGGGATATGAGCCCCATACACGGAGACGACACTTGCCGTACGATGGGCTCGGAAGATAGCAGTTGCGGTACCTCGCAGGGAGACTGCAATGAAAACTGTCTAGAGTCCAATTCCCCTCAAGAGAGCCCGCGGAAAATAGTAAGGAAACTGACTTTCGAGCAAGAAACGCCAGCGGCGCAAATGCGACCCCAACCACCGCGCAACTTAATAGTAGCGGACGGCCAAACCATTACCGTCGCCCGGGGAACAGCCGGCAAACCGACTACGGCCGTACTGATGCCGGGAAATTATATCCTGCCGGTCTCGATGGTGAAGGGTGGGCAACAAATCGCTATAGTCACAAACCGCGGTCCGAAGTTGTTGACTGTTGGAGGTGGGGAAGGGGGAACGACTAACGCTTTACTGTTACAACGCCTTATCGGTCCGGCGGGATTGAAGCCCGTGCTTACGCGGCCGGGGGTACGTCACGTGCGCCTACCAGCCGCCGCGCTTCATAATCTCCAAGCGTTTAATTTAGCGACTGCCGCGACTGCCCAACCTCCGGACAGCACAGCGTCGCCAGCTCCGGCGCCGAACCCACCAGAGCTGGTTGAAACTAGGGCGGCGGCTTCACCGTGGACGGAAAGGGAGACTCAGGATCTGAAGCCCGATCGTGGCTCGAGTCCAGAAGCCTCCGAGCCCTGGAACTTGACCACGGCCGATCCGCACGACTACTCTTACGAGGAGACCGTGCGAACCGAGAACATGGACCGTACGGTGTTGGTAAGTATCATCCCTTTCACGAGTTCCCCCCATGCATCTTTATCAATATATGTGAAACTTAATTCGAAGAAATTTTCCACTAGCCTCCCTAGCCCCGACCGCCCCACCCACAACTTACCGTAAATCGTGTGTGACGTACATTTTGAAACTTCAGGGCCCGATCCCAGATCGATACAGTCCCGATATGGAGGCGCAAAGGATCTTTGATAAGATGTTCGACGTAGACTCGAAAAAGTCCTACATGGTCGATTCGCAGGACGATTCGCCGCGATGCGGTTATGATATAGACACGTCAGATTGCGACGATAAGGCCTACCATCAGGTGATCATAACGTAGAACGTCGCCAACCCTACTGATTTAGATCCGCCTCTTTTGTAGACCTGCACGCCTCGATTTATTTTGTCCGCTTTCCTCTTCGTTCCGTGTTGGTACGCCTTTATAACCGCCCTTAGTTGCGACATTTGTAATCATGTACTGTTGAAAAATAACTAAACAGTCATTCGAACGCATTCATTATGCTTTTTGTCTTCTTGAACCGGTGAGATTCCGATCAGCTTATGTGCTTATTTGTTGTTGCTGTGCAATAACTAAAGATATATCATGAAACCTATGTGTACTAAAGTAGAGAGCTCTTGAATTAGCTCCTAATACGCAACGAATAAAAAGCTGATAGAATCTAATAAAGCAGAGAGAAAAATGTCGCTTCTAGTTCACGCGGGAATATTTTGGCACCCTCCACTGATAACGAAGAAGAAAAATCGTTTATTACGTCTGATAGTAAATGTTGCCTCCTCTCTTCGTTCGAATAGTCGTTGTATAATTTTATTTTTATATTTTTACAAATTCCTAATATAAATTCAGGAAACTTTTGAAAATAGCTTCCTTCCAAACATCAATAGGATTAGCGAAATTAAAATGTTTTCTTTTAATTTTGCATGTTTCGAAACGAATCGTTGTTATTATATTCTACCCCATTTTCGAGAAATCCTGCATTAATTTGTGCATGTAATCGCATCTATCTTCATTCTACCTCTAAACTTTCTATATTAGTTGTTATTTTTAAGAAAAAAAACAATATTATATCGCTATAATAATGCAATCGACAATTACATGTGATTCCTTAATAAGTAAATTATTAGGCTTTGGCGGTGTCGCAGTCATTCATTACATCCCCCGTTCAATGTGTCCAGTGAGAGATTTATCCAAAAATTATCTATTGAACTCATGTTATCGGCTTTACGCTTTAAAGTGGTATTTAAATACATATAATCGTTAAACTTATTCTATAAAAATCTCGCGCCTGTGCCGAGGCGTTGTTGAATATACAAATGAAAAGCTGGCGCTGGTGAAACAGACACTCATCGATGGTCGTGTATAGGTTGTGCAGAGAAGGGATGGAAGTCGGCATCACCGTTTGACCCACGTGTCGGCGGCCGCTCTACGACATAAATATGCCATTTTGGAGCACGAACTGAGACTGCAGGTGAGTTTAGAGTGCTATAATTATATTTATATACGTCGGAGATCGGCGGGATCGCACAATGGCCCGTATCGATTCGTTCATCGCATACGCAAGTTTGTAACAAGGTAAATTATTCATGATAACCCGTGTAAAATGCATGTAAATGTTTTGCATATTATGTGTATGTTTGTGTACGATCTGTGTTTAATTTATGAAATGAGAAATGCGTTTGTCGTATCAATATATGTGTTTAAACACATACTCAGATTCAAATTGTGAGTCTGAGCATGTAACATCTTTTGAATAATATGAATATTTCCGTTAAGTAGCAGATCTCTACAACACAAATAATCTGCCATACACACAGGACTCTATCAATTGTTATAAACTACAACTTTAGCACCAATACTTTTTCCAATACCTTGTCGTTTTCTCTATACTAAATGAAAGCTTATTATAGGTTCTTTAAGTCGCACCAGGGAAATATTTACCGATGT
The DNA here is from genome assembly GCA_018247955.1 of Eurytides marcellus marcellus. NCBI lineage: Eukaryota > Metazoa > Arthropoda > Insecta > Lepidoptera > Papilionidae > Eurytides > Eurytides marcellus. The sequence continues at coordinate 1,753 of DWHQ01000125.1, read as the reverse complement.
TATCACATAAAAAGCAAAAACATATAATATAAAGCTATTAGGAGGGACGTTTTATTTGTCAATTTTTAATATGAAACAGTCCAGATCTCAGTCGACTTGTGAATACTATATGAACTACAAGGGGTATGCTTCACTCCGCTAAGCACGCACAAGTGTTCCTTCAGTCGTTTCATGTTACAACTGCAGTCGTTATAGTCGTTGCGAAAATGTCATAAACGGCGTTATATTAGCAAAACCTTACTATACTCTAAATTAAATAATTTTATAATTAAAATGATATATAAAAGTGATGATAAAATCTGATGAATTATTGCAAAATTGATACTTCTAATGTTGTTTCTTTTGGCGATAGTAATATTTTTCTGGGAAGGTATTTTAAAAATAATCGTACAACAGCATTCTTAATAGAAAATTAAGCATACACACGTGTTTAATCATGTAATTTACATCAGTCCTATATGCATAAAGTTAACTTACCAACTTTATACTTACTGTATAAAGTTGGTAAGTTACTTTACAAGTTTTTTTTTTCATATGTACCTCCGTAATCTAGTTCAAGATTACTTTTAACTTTATTCAACCATTAAATACCATAAGAACTTTATCGATTGTTCAGAGTTTTGATAAAAATCATACAGTTTTACAATGATAATAAAATATAAGTATCAAATTACTGCAAATATTTATCAAAGACATGACAATCATTGGACAAAATCTGTCCAAAGATTGTTATCGTCATCAGCCATAGCTCTAATTCAACTACACTACACTAGTATTCGTGGCTTCCTAAGACGTATTCATAACTTCCTTACGTTTATCCGTGCTACGAAGCACCTCAAACGCTGTGGCTGTTACAAACACAACGAATGTTCCAGAAATCTTTGTCGGAGGAGTGCGAGGATCTCGGCGTTGATTCGCCGTCCGCCTCGGAGCTCTTCCCGGAGGCGGAGTTGCTCTTTTCGGGCTCCCCAGCGCCGGAGCACGCGCACGATCACAACTCCCACCACTCGCACCACTCCCACACGCGTGAGTGATTACTCTACTTTTTGTTAACGTGGAAACGCTAACGCGTTCTCAACTTATGTGGGACTTGCATCGAGGGAAAACACCACGACGTTCCAACAAGGGTGCAATCAGGCAGATTCACGAGAACGCTTATGCACACTGTCGCGACCCTACCAGTGCTGGCCGATTTTTTGATTTTGGGAATTCTGGGACACTTACATCTATAACACACCACAAGAATCCAGGCAAGATGTGCCTGAACATACTCCCACCCCGCGGCCACACCACGCCGCATCAGCGGTACGGCCCCGCTGAGTCACGGAGGATAGCGGAGAACGCCCTACGCAATTCCGATACTCCTCTTCCTGTGACTCCACCTTGGCTGCAGAGGACGGGGAGTCGTGGCCCCACACCACGCTTAACCCGTCCCCCGCGGCCTCCTCCAAGGCGCATCCAAAGTGGACTCCAAGAGCCCACTCGGAGCGCCCACTTTGGCCATCCCTACAACACGGGACACTCTTGGCTTTGTCGTGGGTGACCAGGCCACGGTTACTAGAGCCCCTCCGCAACGACAAGGCGGGATGCGCATCCCTACTCGGTGCTTTTATATGAACAACGAATCCCCTTTCTTGCGACCCCGTTTCGAATCCGCTGTTACGAGGGCTTGGGAGCTAGTAGCTGGCTTTTGAGTGTGGATTTGGAAGCGATCCAAGCCCATACTCAAAAGCAGCAGCCTTCTAATTCCCAG
>DWHQ01000124.1:0-17942 GCA_018247955.1 Eurytides marcellus marcellus | reverse complement strand
TCGTTAGTATGTGTGAAATTTATGTATGTAATACGCCCTTGTAACACAAGATATTTCTATCTTACAATAAGGGCAGCATTTTTTTTTAAATAAAAATCTATAAAAATCTATAATAGGTAAACAGTAGCCTATGACAGTCTTAGAGATGGACTCCTAAGTCACAATTGCGCGCAACAAAAAATGGAAATCTGTACCTCTGTCGTAGCGACTTATAGACGTAAGCCAAACATCATTCCACATAAGACCACGTGAAATGATGTTTGTGCTTTTAGCCTACGCGTCTCTATAAAGCTTTATCGAACCGAACCCGTGAAAATGTTAATGTTCTAAGAGCTTGATAGGCTACTGCATAAAACAAGACAAACCAATAAATGTTTTTATTCAGCAAGGTAATGCTTTTAACTGTAGATTACACACTAATCTCCATAAACATTTTAGAAATATGCTTTAAAAATGTAACATTTCATAAAAGACATTTCCACAACCATACATGGCATTTTAGTTAATAAGACCTTATGAATACTTTGAGGTTAGTTAAAATTAAACCATTTCTAACCCTGATCATCGTTTAAGTTTAAATATAAAACGGAAAATAGAATAATACAGGAAATAAGATATGTCAGTTGCCGCATTCGCAAGATGATATATCTGGCACAGTTAATTTATCTTAGAAATAATTCAGTTAACACCGGAAGACAGTATTAACGGTAGCTGAGCGCGTTACGATTTTATTTCCTGACAAGATATTGCTAGAACTGTTATATATGTATACCATCAAGTTACACACTAAAATAGATTCTACTGCGATTATTATAACCAAGTTATTTTGCTCATGCGTCACACGCTGAAGCTCGTCACCTAGAAATCTAAAATGATATATTTCCATGCCCAGTTATTTTACTGACAACATCAAACCGGAACACCAAATCCGAGATGACTCTATAAAAGAGGCCTACCAGTTTTGAAACAATCACTTTTAAAAGTGTATTAATATTTGAAACAGTTGTTATGTAAGTTAATATTCAGTAATTATGTAAAAATACAGATCCTCTCCACTTATTATAACAATCATCTAGATCTTTTAATGGTGTGTTAAATTACTTCAGGTAGCTTTAATCTAATTCTTTTATACATCATCAAGTATGACCATTTCTCAAAACGTAACTATTTCACTAAACGCTTTGAAACAACCATCAAAAGTTTTGGCTCTCAACCGTACCTAAATCTGGGGAGACGTTTACGAAAACATTCATAGCGGGCGAAACTTGCGCTTAGGTAGTTTGAAGAAATGTTAGCTGACAAGTTCCATTCCAGTTGTGAGCAATTCAAACTTCTTTTCCTACCTTTAGCCTTTTGCGAGTCTTCGTTCTGAGCGACTAAATAATACGGACATAGACATTTCGCAGCCAACTAATTTTCGATGACTTCCCACACTTCCTTGTCAACTTTCACGAAAGCTATGCAATAAATAATAACTTACTTCCAGACTAAATTCCGCCCCGACTCTCGACAATATTAGCTCCTAAAATTACCGTATACTACACACTCATGAGTATATTAAATCATATTCAACCCAATGAATGTCGATTTTGAACTTACCAATAAAAAGCTAATAAACTTCGTTCAAGTTTTGAAGTTTTAATGTTATAGAGATATTAGAGCATATATGTAAGAGCTGATGTATTACACTCGAAAGCAATGTTGTACACATAAAAGTAACTTCGTAAGAAAAGTTTATTCCCATTGTGATAATTAAAAGTTATTGGAGTATATTCCCAGAATGATTTATTGTTATGATACAAATAAATATAATTTGTTATATTTTACGAATTAATAGAATACAATATAACAATAAAAATGTTCCTGCATTGTTATGTTTATCAAAATTAATAAACAATTATACAATATGGTGTTATTAATGAAACGAAACAAGGTATTTCCTTCTAGGATTTTATTTGTGTGAGTTACTTTCATCTGCTATTCCGAAATTTACAAATTAATGAATTGTAAAGGACTTTGTAATTAGGCCAGTTGACAGAAGCTTAATAACCTTTTATCTCAGTTGAAAGCTTTCATTAAATGAGCTTTGTCGTAACTACTGTTATGACAGGAAATATAACTTAATATCTCAGCTTTAGGATTTATACGGCACAGTATGATGGCACTGCATTAAGAGACATAATGTATAAATCACGAGGAAAGTTTTAAGCACAACGGTTTTTAAACTTTCAACTATAATATAAATTTATTTATATCTAGATGTGTCTATTCTTTTTCTCTGTAAGTATATTGGTGTGTAGTTGGTTCGAATCCAAATTATCAATTGAATGGCTTAAAAACCGTAATTCAGCGTTCACCGCGTCCAAATTAGATTTAGCATGCGTAAGTGCAATCAAACAGCGCTCAATAAATGACGGTATTGTTTTACTGGTTATTGCGATTCCGTTGCCGGGACACGTTCGGAATAAATTAAACTGCAATTTGGGGCCTTTAATATGGAGTGTTGTTGGCGTTATTGGCGTAACGTAGCGCGTGGCGGCGGCGATATGAGCGGCATTCGAATGAGTACACAGAGGCGGTCGGTCGCGCTATGTCGGCCATCGGTAATGCAGCCGGGCGAATGATTGCTGCACCAGGAGGCTCTGGGGACCTTCCGCCGGCCGCTTTGTTACGCAACTTTCATAAAATCCATCCTGTAAATCTCGCAGTGATATTTCTATTCGCTTATCATGGAAATTCACTCTGATCATTCATTCAACCGGCTGTATATTAATATCTATTGGCTGAGTATTGTTCGGCGTCCTTTATAATAATTTTACATATGCTCAAAGATGAAAATAATCAATAATGTGCCGTACCCTTTTTCGCAGAAGAGGATTTTTTTGTAGACATTCAAATGTACGCCCTTAGCGATTACCGACATATTCCGTACCATAAAAGTACTATATATCTAAGGAACTAAGAGCACAATGGAAGCGTTGTTTGTGCTCACGGATCCCTGATTTGGAGCGAGTACAGCAACCTATAGATGTATACAATGCATCTATTACACTCAAGTCATGTTTTGGAGAGTAGAGATATGTAAGGGACATCTCACTGTACTTTGTGGACCAAGATGTCCTAGTTTGTCATACTTACATGTTTCTATTTTGATGGATCTTATACTTTAGTATGGTATGTTGGTGTAATATTCCACATTAAATAAGGTATTTAGATTATCAAAGCCTATCGAATTAACTTGTTACAATATCGATATAATAGAAATCGATCGAACGAATGATTATTATTTTTTTAATATATATTCTTATCGTCATTATCACGTGATATTGGCATAATGAGATACTGTGCAGTTTATAATTCCAGTCTTATTATTATCATTAGACAATAAGGATCACATCATAAGAGAACGTTTGTGTTAAACGTTCCGTTGCTTTCTTATGGTATCACAATATATTTGTTTAATTTCTTTTAATTATAATCCATGTATTGTACGTATATGAACATTTAAGATTTCAGAAATATTTTGAAGCATTTTCATCGATGTGTCCTTTTACCAGCTTGCTTTTGATTTGGTACAAACAAAGCGAATTGGAACATACTTTCCTAACTTAATTATTTTTCTATCGCGTTCAATATTCATTCCCGATTTTCGCCGAGGACGAGACATTAAAATTCATAACTCGCCTGTTTTACTTGTCAACATCTGGCGCCACTGGATCGTTATTATCTAGAAGTGTGCGAAATTTATTAATTAATTTGAGTACTTTATACGTCTTCCTTTATTTCTCCTAACATTCTGATTATAATTAATTTCGTAACCGTGTGCAATTACTGGTTCAATTTAAACAGTGAATTTTAGTCTAGCTTTTAAATTTAGTTTTAGTGTTCGGGACGAAACCGGCAACAAAAGTTTTGGTTTTGATATTTTACCATGAATTTATGATTTGATATACTAAAATTTTATGATCACAATGAGGTCGGGAAAAGTGGTGTCTGTTGCCAATGTCTCATCTTCGATATCATAAAAAAAACTTAATTTTTTTTTCACGGTTACACACTTTTCTTAAGTCATTTGTATGTGGTAATCAATTAGGCTGTTGCAAATTGATCGGACGATGTCTCTATTAAAAAAAAAAATATTCGTTCTACAAGTATAACAAGAAAATCGTCGGTATTAACAAGGGAAAAGCTAATATAACATGTCGGTTAACATGTTGCCGTTAAATACTATATATCGTAGTTGATTTAACGTTAACAAATTGGCCGCCTTGGCCAGAACCGGTCGGAACGATATTACTATAAATCATCATAGTATTTATATAAGCAAAAAAAATTGTGCTTAATAAAGTTCATTTCTTATATTGAGAGAGAGGAGAAGCCTCCTTAAAATTATAGTGACAATACTTTCTCCACTCAAATGTGTGCACACGCAAAAAGCAAGTGATTACGTCAAAACAAAGTCATAAAATTGAGGGTATGATAACACGAATAGCAAAAGCCTGCTTAAATGCCGAGAGGTTACCTTCGAGTCCCTATTCATGATGGAAAAACATCCTGTTTATCGTAGCTCCCCTGACATCCCTTCGTATTTAAGAAAATGTGAAAAGATTTGTCGTCTCTCAAAAGTTGCACGCTTAGCAGTGCGCGTTGCCAATTTAATTTAAGAATCGCGGTCTACGTCAGTGGGAGCAAGAGAATACCGAATACATTTAGCGTGTATGTTCATGCAATTTTACGATGCTCGGACGTGTAAATATTATCTGCCTTTTATTAGTCAGAACATGTTAAATTGGGCATCATATTTGACCGAAACATTTTTGGGTTGCATCTGCAAAGCGATTGACATAATTTTTGGGTTGCGTGTGTGGTATGGAACTCGAACTTGAACCGGAAAAAGGGATTAGTAGACCGAAATAAAATTCACACGAGTGGTGCCACGGGCACAACCGAGAAACAGTATTAAATATCCTTGAAAAGTATTTTTTCATGTTAATTTCGTTGTTTCACTGTTTGTTTCACCTGGAATGGTAATTTATAATACTCTTGCTATTCACAAATTTAGTTTGTTTCGAGCGGTTTTGCGAGGGCTGCAGTTTAAATTAATTTTTACAATCGTCGCATTAATTATGCGCTGCGAAATGAAATGGCATACTTTATAAAATTTTCGCATTTTTCGAATTTTTCGTATATAAAACATTGCCTTCAACGAAACAGAAGCGGCATGTGGACGAAAGACATAAACCGAAATTGGATTTCATTGCTTGAACGATCTAGAATCGTCGCCTGTCTCGATTCCTATACGGGGCTTGGCGATAAATTGAGTCTGCGCTTATGGCCATGAACGTCGCCAACTCGTAAACTGTTGACAGCCCGGCGGAGGCTAGCCCGCCACTCGTAAATAAAATGCCTCGCTGCACCAACTTAATATTTATTGTAAAGTACATTCATTGTACTACACAATAACCCATTATTTGGCGTTGACGAAAATGGAAATCATTGTTTTTACGCTCCTTTTATTGGTGTCAATATTTATTATTCCAATGTTTGTTTTATACACTTTTCATTTGGCGAGAAATTACGTTTGTATTTTTTTCGCGCACTTTTTCTTTTAATTTTCAAAATTTTGATATTATATTGTATTTCAATACAGATGAAAAATAACGGAATTATTTTGTTTATACATTGAATGATAAAGTCCGTGACTCGTGGTTTGATTTTTACAGTGGCAGAAACTTAAAAAAATATTTTGTTTAAGATAAATAAAGGTGGTGTTTAAAGAGGCGGTAGGACTATTTTGCAGTTTGTCTATTCCCTTTTTTTAGGAAATAAAGTAAGACGAGCAAATCGGATAAAATTTATAAATTTAACTAATTGGTAAAATATGATAATAACTTAAATATACACTACCGAAGCTTCGGACAGAATCTTAAAAGAATATATTTACAGTAAATCAGTTTTTTACTAAATATATCCTTACTTACATTATATCTTACGATGGATACTGTGACATATACATGCCGTTTGATCTACGTTATTGTAGAGTAATCGACAATAGAAGAACGCTTCATATCAAATAAGATTTACTAGAGGCGGCCGCCATTACTGCATTCTATTTCGAATCAGTTACCCATTCCACCTGTATCCACTATAGTTGTCGACAGCGTATTCTTTTTAAATAAAAGATTTCAAAGTATTTTTTACCCTTTGGCTATTTAATCATTCAGTAGATTAAAAAGATTAATTGCAAAAAAGCAAACAGTAAAGTATATCGAGACTAATGACGGTTTTCCATTCGAGAAGTTTGTAAGTTATTTTATTTTCAGCGAAAATTTACGAATATAAAATCATATTTTGAAGAGTCACTTAATGATACTTGCACGATTAACTGCAGGCTCTTTAGATAGAATCGACTAACCTTAATGTACCGATCAAAGTGGAATAGTTCCAAGAATCAAAAAATATAGATAGCGCAAAATTACTGTACGGGGCCTCACTAATCACGCGAGACCGACTCCCGTTTGATTGGTTTTTTCGCCCGCGCTTCTCCTGAGATACGTTTTACTTTTTTATTTCACTCCTTTCGTTTTATTTTAATATGCTGCCTTACAGAAGGAATTTCGAGAATATACTTAAGTATTTTATTAAGTTTACAAGAATTGCACTGTTTTTATTAACATGTTAGTTACTTTATTAAGTTTAAAATATTAATGAATTAAGGAACTTTGTTGATATGAAAAGCGTACTTCATATTTTTTACGATAGGTATAAGAGGCTCTATGTTTGTAATCAGAATTTAACTTTCAAATTCAAGATATGATGGTTCCAGACGGAATAGTTTGTGTTATAAAATATAAGCCGCAATAAAAGAAATCTGTTGGTTAGAACTGATTCCGATTTGTAAATTTAGCGACATAAAAAGCGGCAAAAAGTTGGGCTAAAACGAAATTTCATTAAATCTTTCTTTAGAAAAAGAGGCAGATAAAATCGCCTTAACTTGGAATTTAGACAACCCTCTATTGAGAAGGTTTTTAATTAAAGCTGCTTTGACCATGGGAGTGGAATGTCTCTTCGGTAAAATGATTAAATCCACAATAAAATAGTGGTTATCTTAATCTTGTCTAATTGTGTTCAATTAATTCGATTATACTGTCTCGTTTGCTATTGAATATAAAGTTTGAATAAATATTTTCAGTACAAATGTTAGTCGCTTGAATGATGCTATTATAACTATTATTCTAAAGTATTACATCATTGAAATATTTGCTTTATATACAAAAAAGTTGACTTATTAACGATCTAAAATAATAATAGTAATCGTCCGCGCATTTTTTGTATAGCTGAGCGAGAATATGAGAAAATTATTTATTTATATATGTATTTATTTACACGTTTTCATAAAAATACTGGAAACCTAAACGTAATCTTAATTAAATTGGTTCACTTTTAACTTGTTTCTTATAAATTACGTATTCTCAGCAGTCTCGGCATCATATGGTATATTGAAATTGTAACGATGAGTGCGTCATCGTTAGAGCAATATCAATTAAGGTTGCGCGAAGTGTCAGCGATAAACGGAGAGCGCGTGACCGCCGGGCCGCCCGCCCTAGCCTCGGTTATCGCCCAACCTCGGTCCCGTAGCGCCTAACCTCCGTAGCCGTAGCACGGTCTCCACCTATCTACCACTGCGTCGCTCGTTTCCGCTTCTCGGGCTTAAACTGCAATTTGCAAAATATGAAACGTGCTATTGCCTAAATAGACGCCTACCTGAACTGAGCGCCGACTGATACTTACGTTGTTTACCTGTTTATTAATTCTAAATAGGTACATCTTTTGCACTCAGCGCGATTGAAGAAACATTTAATATTTAACCATCGCCTTTGCTTAAAGACCCTCGATACCTTTAATAAGAACTTTCGACATAAACAAACAAATTCTTTATAAGCTGCTCTTAGCCATCGGTCCATATTTTTCACCCCTTAATTTTTCATTAATTACTTTTTGTGTACACCTATTTACATTACGGCAACAGGTAAGTTATGGGCTATAGAGTCAAATCTCTCATCTCCCTTTTTGAATTCTTTTCTAAAATAATTCTTTTAAAAATAGCACTATTTTCTGCTTCATATATAGTACGTTTAAAAAAATTCAAATCTCTCTCTTTCCATGATCGTTCGCATGCGTATGTATATATAATACTTAAGGTAATCCATACTTTATTTAAAACGAGATAGTCTACGATGAATCTGCTTTGGTTTAATCATATTATAATTTTGGCTCCCTACATTTGAATCCACAGAATCTTTCCATGGTATATAACGTATCCATGACTCATACGGCTTTTTTAATTTGCTAATAGTTACCTTAACGCGAGAGTGTATTTAAATTTTACATCGCACAGGTAGGTAGTAAATATTTTAAAAGAGCTTTAAACATTTGAACAATGCAGCTGACGCACGGTGAACATAAAAAAATTTAAAATATTTCTCCAACTTTTCCCGTGAGTTTTAGACAAATCTCTTTTCTCCCAAATTTCATAGAAGCTTTTATTCATAGCTCAATGACCTCGGCGTGAATTAAACAATATAACGTTTGTTCTTTATATATTATACGTAACTTTGTGTTCTTGTAATAGAAATTGTGAGTGAATATCGATATACGATATGGATAGCATTTATATATTTTTTCAACATATATTTTTCTACTCTTTGTTCGTTAAACAACGCGTTTTCCGATGCAATTGTAATTCATAAATTATTAAAGATTTGCTTAAGATAAAAATTAGAGAAGAATGAAATTAACATAACATACATATTTAATATCTCGTCGTATTTTCCTTCTTCGCAAAATAAAATCCCTATGGTTTTCTTTAAATATTTATGAAGGCGCTGACGTCCGTCGTCTATTAATACTCCGTCAACATTATCACGTTTCTATAATAAACTGCTTTGCAGCTAAGTTTTAACAGTTTTATACGTCTACGAATGTGCTGTCAATATTACGAACAATTTTGTTTTAATGTGAGTATGAAGATAAAATGTTACGTAACATTCGATCGTGTTTCTGTAAGTAGTTTTTGTTTAATCGTGGAATATATGTTGTTTTGTTTTTATTGTTTGTAATCTTATAATGATTTAAAGTAGTAATTTGCATAATAAGTTTCTTGAAAATATTTTCAAGACTTGAAAAAAAAGCAGAAAATCTTCCCTTTCTCTTCTTTTAATCTTTGAAAGGAATGAGGCGAGCGATAAAAAGGAACGCAACGTTTCGATAAAATGTGAAATTATTTTAAGTATGATGATTTATCAGAGCTCGAGCTTGGCAGGCGTGTAAAGCGTCATCATCTTTGTAACCCTCCCCACCGAAATATCTTGATAAATTACAAGGATTTGCAGAAGAAGTAAATACTAAAATAAAACAAATGCCTATAACAAAAAACAATTTTCTCCCGTTCTTATGTAACAGCCATTTAAAAAATTAAAAAATACATACGTAATCGTGAATAACACATAGAACTTTTTTAATGTAGTAACACTGGCCCGTTGGTGTAGTAGCTAGTGCTCCTGACTGCAAAGCCAAAGATCGTGGGTTGGACACCCGGGACAAAATATTTGTGCGATGAGCAGAGGTATTTGTTCTGTGTATGGGTGTTATTTATCTATATAAATAAGTATGTACTTAACTCGTCGTCTGGTTACCTACAGAACAGGCTCTGCCTACTTTGGAATCAGATATGTGTGTGAAATGTCCCATGATAGTATTATTATTAGTTTTTTGAAATAAAACAAATCCCAATAATAATTAGCTGTAAGTAATTTTATCTAAAGATAAAATTTATGTGAGCTGTTTTTGAATTCACTTGCAAAGATTACTGGCCCCAAATACTCAGGAAAATATGCTTATGTATTTTCCTCTATGTGTTGTACAAGCACTTCAACAAATAGATTGTAGATTACAGCTCGTGTTTAATATTTATTGTGTTGTAATGAAAATATTGAAATGTATAGACGTACTCAGGTCCACCGATCAATGTTTCCGTGTGATGACAGCGCATCACGTCACACTTCGCAGGCGTAACGGCTGTCGATGACGCTCTTCCGCCGGTTTCCCCTTTTATTTATGATCGAGTTGAGTGCTCCTTATTACTGCTGTGGGTGTGCGACATGGTTTATATGCTATTTGCACTCCCGTTGTAGAGCCTGCCTCTTATTGGACTTTTTATTACAAATAATCAATGTAAAATCAAGCTAAAATTACGCAGCCACAATATCTCATATATGCTATTTACTTAACATGCCCGGATACACACAATATTCACTTTTAATACAAATAAGGTTATTCAATGTTATTATAAAACCAATATTTACATTAATATAATACAACTAACTATATACCGTAACACAAAACATCAGTGCAGCGGATTTGTATTCTTTTTTGCATAGCTATGCACTTTGAACGTAGAGTGTCACAAGCTAATAGTAGCCCAAAAAAAGGGGAAAAATACATACATGAAAGTGAAGCCGCGGACATGCGGCATACAATGCATGACGTTATATAAAAAATATATATTTTTGAAAATAATCCGTTGCACTAACTGCTTCTAGATTTGTGGTATACATTTTCAATAAAACATATAAACTGATTTGAAATAAATCTAACAGTACCCTAATCAAAATACATTTCATTTCATTCTTAAGGGTTTCCTGATGTCTTCACAGTTCTGGGTTCGATAACAATGAAATTTCCTTGTGGATCCCAAGTTCTCTAAATAGTAATATTAGTAGTAAATTCTTCTCTATTTAAGTCGGGTAATAAATTAATTCCCTTTGTCTACATTGTTACAACATTTTATCAGCGATAAAAGTACTATAAGTTCCGTTGTTGTTCGCGACGATCTCGAAACTGTTCTGATGCGTGTTCGAGAGAGTCTCGCCGGTCATATATTTGGGCCCTTTCCTCTTCACTGGCGTCAACTTCTTCAATGTTTTCTCATTGGCCCCGCAGTCTCGAAAAGTTTTATCATTTCTGTCTCATCGGGTTCCTGTAGGAATTACGTAAAGTCAGCACTCTACCGGCGATGCGTATAAAATGACTTTACGATTCTCGTAAATTGTACCGTGTACGCGCGTCTGCGCTTCAACTTGGTTCGTATTTTAATTAAGTGATTGCTAATTAAAAAACTACCATATAATTGTTTTGGTACTTTAGGTGTGCTAAATATTTTACCCTCTGAACACGAAAACAATCTTGTTATGTAAAGCATGTGTCGCTTAAGCGTTTTTCTTAGGTGATAGCACGGTATATCACACATGTAATAAGTCACTTTGTTTTATGTACGACAAAAATAATAAAATAAAACCGTACAATTTTTGCGCGTTAATATCATGGCACGGGCTCTATGAAGATTAGTATTTAATTAATAATTATTGGGCTTTTTTTCGTTTTAATTATAGCGTCTTTAAAATAACCACAATGAAATAAATACTACATGCCTTTCATTTTTATATGTTTATTCAGTATTTTTATTTAAAAGGATAATATTTATGGCAGCATTAGTGAACTTGTTTTCTTAGGGCCATCCAGACAATGGCTGGTGAGTAACGGCGGAAAGCGGCTGTCAGTAGCCCAGCCAACAAGGTTAATACGTGATTAATACTAGTATTGTCCGATTCAAGTCTTGCATAGGTTTGTATTACATTAGGTATTATCAAGCCCTCTCGCTGAAAATTTAAATATTGACGCTGCAGAGTCTCTCTTAATTGGAGCAACGTCTCGTCTGACAATTGATATTATTCAATAATGTCTCGCCTGCTTTGGTACAAAAAACTATAGTAATATGTGGCTCAATTTGCATTATAGCTTAGTTTTATATTTGGATTCTTTTCAGCACGTAGTGCAAACAAATTATTCGCTTTCTCTAATTTTAAATTTATATACTGTTACTTAAAGAGTGTTTGATTTGATATTTAAGAAAAGAACTGCATTCCTTAATATATCCTGGAGAATGTGTGTTTACGGGATTTTTCCGACATATCTCTAAGTTAAGGCAGCTTCTGGATTACACGACCGGATTCAAAGCCGCCGCCACTACACAGCTTAATCTATACTTATTAATGTAAAAATAAATTATATCCTACGGTGGCACTGGAACTTTATTAATTTCCTACTAAATTTTAAAACTTTTCAAAGGCCAATTTATTAAAAAAGAGAAATAAAATCTCTATGAGAGTAAGCTGATTTATGTCATTTTTAATTGAACTGGAACGACAAGAAAAAACGAAAATAAAGCATTTTTCTCCAAAACACATGTATTCCGAATTTTCTTTACTCTCAGATTGAAATATTCGCAACCGATATTTCCCCGTTCTTTATTCTGTCCGGACTCAAACTGGGTCATTTTCAAAGCTCGCCTTAATTGTTTTAACATCGAGAGCATCTAGTGGGTTGAATTATGGCAGTTTTGGGGTATCAGCGTTGGCTCCGGGCGCTCGGCCAGTAAGGCTCGCGTCCGACCTGCTTTTCTTCGTCGCTCGTTAACGAAACAATAAATAATGATTTGGACGTCTCTACCGTTGCACGCTATTGTTCGACCATCACATTTCACGTCAGCGCAAGGTCGGTGACATTTCGCCGGATCTTCCTGAAAAGATAACGTGGACCATTACCGTACGTTAATACGTTTTGAACTGATTGTTAGTGCTTGCTTACGTTGAATATAGATTAACATATTTATGAAAGTCTCTGGCGTCGGAGCTTATTTGATCGCTATCTGTTACAGACTGATTGACAGTTCGATTAAAATTTGTTACTTGTATCTCGCATTTGATCTAATACCCTCGTTGCTAAGTTCACTCTATAAGAGATCATTTCAATTGACAGTGGGATGAATTGCGACTGAATCGCTTTCCGTACAGACTGCACAGCCATGTTAGGATCAGAGTTATCCAATACGCTCACTGCGTAAGCCCAGTGAGTATATATAAAATCTGTTTCCAGAAAACCTTTAGTTGAGGCAACAAATGTATGGATTCGTAGTGCAACATTAAACTAAAAGTAGGGATTGAAAGTAATATATTTTTTGTTATTAACTAAAATATCGAAAATATGTGAGCAATACATAATGAAAAATAAATTTTAACAAATTGTGTCTTTATTTATATCAATTCTTATATAATTGAGATCGATAAAATCTGTGATGTATCGTTTAAGTTGAAAATAGTAAAATTTGTGTAATCTATAAATCTCAAACAACGTATTTTGTATAAAAGAGTTTATTTATATTGATGATGCCCATTGATGAATTGATGTCGTTGAATTGTACTCTAATATTAAATATAGTGCCATATTTACCGAATTAAAATTTTTGCTTTGCGCAAAATACATACATTTTATACCGATCAGCATAAAATTACACTGCCTTTGGATGGAATTCTGGTAGGATTACATTTTAGAGATGAGAATAAATGCTAGAGAGAATTCCGTTCGTTGGCTTGACAGTTTTTGTTGAAATTGGGAAAATTTTATTTATGATATAACATTGTCGCCAACTGTTCGCCACCGGAACAAAACCAGTGGCGCAATATTTAAAGGTTTTTGTGCTGGGATTTAGAAGCTTGTTGCAGTCTCTAACGTAATTAACTGTATTAGCATTCGTTTTAAGGTTTGTTTTGTTTGCTGTATCGGAATAATATTTCTATTAAATGGCAACACTTAGTGATTAAAAATTTGTTTTGTTTCAGGTATGTGCTGGTTTTTTTGGAAATACTCTTTATATTAATGTTTAAGGTAAGCAATTAAAATTATTAATAAGAGATATTGAAAACAAATGAATTCGGGTTCAGAGTTCTAACAAAATGCTATGCACTATTTTTCTATTAACTAAAATTATTACAATTGAGCTGCTACTGTTGCCTTTTTTCTCATGTAGTATTAAAAAAAAAATCTGAAAAGCAATTTATATTACAAAAAACGATTTTTCGGAATCTGATATGTTAATTAATACTGTTCGAAGCGATTCGAAAAATTAAATATATTTTTTTCCTTTCTTTTCCGTTAACACTATTTCTAGAAATCTATGTAAATGTGGAAATTTTTCCATTTAAGATTTCAAGAGAAACGAATCAGCTAACAGTCGGAATAAAATGAAAATTACGAGTTTAAACTCTTTGAAAACTATTTATCCAATAATAGATAGTTCGAGTATTTTCATGGGAACGCTCCTAGAGTTTAACTTTTGCAATACGTGTCCTGATTTATACCTGGACGTTATAATTGAATTAAAACTCAACAAAACGTGTCGAGACGTCTGGGCGCTAAGAAACGTAGGACATTTTTAGAATACGCTATATTGTGTTGGGCCAGGAAAGATAATAATATTCTATTAGTAGTCTACTCTATTGCGCCATTGATTGTTTACGTACAATAGACAATTCTAGGCTTTGGCTAGTGTGTCGGCGCACATCGCTCTACCTTTGAAAGCGCAGCAAGGAGTGTCCGGCGCTATAAAAAGCGTAAAGCGCTTTGTTTCCACCCCCGCAGAGGAAACGTCTAACTCTGACAAGCGATCGTTGGGTCTAATGGAGCGCTATTTACACTGGACCGTGGGCTTTCACGTTGAAAATAACACGGAGTACGCGGCGGGTAAAATCCGAGGGTAGGAAGGAGGTATTTGGCGAGCAAACACTTTAAGTCGCCGGTGTTGATTAACTCCGTTTAAACAAGTGATTTTAAGGTTATACCGTACATTCTCTATACAACTAGTATTTTATCACGTTATGACAATTGTTTTATAATTTCTGAACATTTATAGGGATATGTTTTAGGTCAAGATCGTGATTAGAATGCCTTGAAATAGTTATTTGATTATACAGCTTACAAAGTTGGACAACATTGTTCGTTGCAATGCTATAAAATCACCGTTTTGCTTCGATTAATTCGGCTGACAATTTTTAAAGAATAGTTTTATGCTCCGTATGTAGTTTTACGATGTGCCTGAGAATCGATTCGTCATTTTCTAATAACCTATTAAGATTATAATGTGTGAAAAAATAAAATTAACTTTTTCACACAACAAACTCTCACTCAGTTTGACACCGTTCATCGTTTACATACATTCCAATAATGAGCCATAACGTTGGTATTTGAATTTAGTGTTATTGATATTGTAATTCGCAAATGGGCTTAATTAACTTTTCGAATATGGTCACATTATGGGACTAAGTTGTAATATGCATGGATCGCTTTGCAATCACGTTGGACGCAAATCTGCCGAACTAATCTAGCGTGCCTCTTAATCCCAGTGTTAATTTAGCGTTCTCATAACGCAACGTTACCTTGAATAAAATATTTCTGAATTAACCAGATGAAGTTTCGACAGGCTTTGTTCTTAACTTCATCTTTTCTATTCGTATAGGTATGAACGTGACACGATACGGGCTTTGTTCCTTTCTTGTTTATTTTTTATTAATACCGAAAGTTAGCAAGCCGTAAAAGATTTGAGATTTTTTTATTTTAATCCATTTATCACATATCAATACAAAGTCATAGTGGTGGTGTACTCAGCGGATATTAGTTGTAAAGCTCTTCTCTTCTTTGATCTTAACTATGTCATGGTGTTCTTATTAACGATACCCAAAATTTCGAGGTGATTTGTTAAATAGTTTAATGTGATGTAAGCGTGTGTCTAAAAATGTTTGGCATGTCTACTATTATCTTAGAGAATATCTGAGAAACGCCAATGACGGCGTAAGAAATTTTAAACATTTCGTAACATAAAGTCGCATGTTTGTTTTTGGTGACGATATGTAGCTATCCCGCCTTTTATAAAATAAAAACAAAAAACAACACATTTGCCATCGTAATTTTTTTTTCCTTTTTTAATCAATAAAATCAAGACAGTGGGTAGAGATCGCCGAGAGTCGCTGGAGGATTTATATATCTTGTATGCATAGTGTATTTCATAAATGAAATATGTGAAATGTCTTTAGGTTAGTGAGGTATATTGTCGCTGCGTTGTTGCGCGTGACGGCGGGCGGGGTGCGCCGGCCAGTGACGCTCCAGCCCGCGGGGTGAGTACGCGTCCCGTCGGCGGTTCTACGTACCGCGAATTCAGACCCCGCGAATATTAGAATCGAATATTGCGCCGCAACCCTTGAGTGATCCGAAGTGTATATATATACGTTGATGTTTTCTCGGTATCTATTAATAATTCTCAAGTGTCAAACCCGTGCCATATCCGATTAGTATGTTCAGTGCTTTACCAACGGATTTGGATTTTCAAAAGTATCACATTTTTTTTAATTAATTCCGTAATATTTTAATGGAACAATTAGAAAGAAATCTTTTCATCGAGCGAAAAATGCTAACCACTGTGCCGGGAGCGATTTAATGTCTTACTCCTACACTCCCTCGTTAACCTCACGATAAGAAAAATATTTTTGAATTCACCGGCTTAATTATTTAGATTCTAAAGAATAAGAGAAATGCTGCGAAGCCAGCACACGTCTTAATTATGTACAAGGATTGTATTAAAATGTTTTGTCAAGTGAATATATGGGTATATCATTGAATTTTGTTTTATAAAAAAATATATATACATGCTCATACTCATTTTGTAGGGTACAAAATGAGTGTTGTGATTTATTTCTATAAGAAATATTTTAAAGTCATTTATTAGTAATCTTGAGTTGAACCAATGACATGGTCGTAGATGCAACGGAGCTACCCCATTGGTCCATTTATAAGCATTTATGAAAGCGACGCCATGTTTTTTTTGGCGGTTTTGTATTGAACGGTCGTTTTGTGTAAATATTAATTGGTATTTGTAAACTAAACTTGCGACAAGACAGAAGGATAGAAACTTAGGCGGTTGTGGCGTATAAACAATAATTTTGATTAGAGCTTTGAACAATAGTTTTCCTTTTTTTCGTTCTCTTTCTATCTACTCTGTGGTGCGCGGTGGAAGTTTGTTTGCATGCCGTCTTCAGTGAGTGTGAATAAATCGCTTTGAAATGTTTACAGTGCTTTAATAGCTATACGACAGGTATAATTTAATTAATTCTCTACCGGCAAAGCAGTAAAGTAGCATTACTATGTTCCGGTTTGTAGGACAATTTTTGTTGAAAAATTACTAGTCACATAGATACATCGTTTTAGACCTATTATACATACACATACATAACTATTTCAATTAAAATTGTTATTATTACACGCAGTAGTTGATGTTGAATACTATATAACTAAAGATGTAGTACATTCAATATTGGAACTTCAGGTTATCTAACTGATTATGTCTAACTTATTATGTTACTATAATACTAAAGTTGAATATTCGGAACAACGACGAATTGACTCTTTTTTATGGAGTAGGAGGCAAACGTGCAAGCGACTCACCTTAAGCGATCACCGCTGCCCATGGACATTTGCAACAACTTGCAAATGCTTTGCCAGCGTTTGAGGTGGGATTTTTTGAGAGAGGGGTGGAGAGAAGAGTGTGGCCCATGGACTACCTCACTCACCGAACGAAACGCGGAAGCAAAAACACTTCCACTTCACACCGATTTTCTGTGAGGTCGTGATACCTATCCGGTTCGAGCCGGCCCATTCAGCAGCGGGAAGAGCTGCGTGGCTCTACCACCGAAGTAATAATATTAAGACATTCTGTAGCTTAACCGAATTAAAATCAAGATTGTGATATTGCGTCTTGCTATTAACACGTTCACGCCGGCGCTTTAATTAATGTTCCTCGCCCATACACGGCTGCGTTTATAGCTTTTCTTTGTATCGGACGGGCGAAGGATGAACTAGTTTTAACGAAAAATTATCGACGGGTAGCAGTTTTCATGCATTACAAAAATGCAGAAAAAACGTTCTATCTATTGGATTAAATGTCAGTATTATAGGAATGAGGCAGTCTTGTGCGAGCCACCGGTGGTACGCGCCGGCGT
>DWHQ01000123.1:0-18043 GCA_018247955.1 Eurytides marcellus marcellus | reverse complement strand
GGAGGAAGGAAGGGGGGGAGATGGGCCACCGACCTTTTTGGGAGGGACAGGAAGGGGAGAAGGGGGGCGGTTGGTGCAGTTGCTAAGCTGTCTGTGTTGCGGGTCGAGGGTTCAATTTCCGCTCGGGGAAATTTGAAGTATGAATATACTCATGAATCAGTATGGGCATTTACCGATGGGAAACTTTTGTATGATAATTTTTAATTTTTTTTTGTGATAAATCGAATAACCTTTATAATCTTAACATAAAACTGGCTAACTACTAACTAACGTCGTAATCTAAAACTGGTTGATTTGCCATGCTCATAAATGTTGTAACAATTTGAACCCAGTTGATCTTCGATGCGTTAGGACGCGTATGTTATAAAGTCACGCTCACCTAGCCACCACTGTCGTGATTGTCTAACGTTAAATATCCCCACGCGATACAGTCACGGTCTGCTGAACGCAAGTTCATCAATAATATACCCGCGCATTTTATTTAAATCGCACAGTTTCGCATTTAAAAATTAAGTAATATGCCATTTGTTATTCCAAGAAAAGGCTCAATTACGAAGATGAAAAGCAAATGGCTTCGTTACGAAAATTGACGGAAGCTACTCGAACGATATTGAAGGGCTTTTTCTTCCTTATATAAATTAATTATTCTTACTCCTCTTGCTAATGCTGTAATTGTGGCTTTTACGGGTCTAGTACCTATTATATTTTAGTCTTTGTCGTTTGTTCGTTAAACGTTTAAAAAACAGCATTAATTAGAAAATATATTCTGTAATAAAATTGAGGTTTAAATGGCTGTATGTTTGTTACCTAAATACTAGAGATTTGCTGAATAAAAGTTGCATCGAAAAATGCCTGCTTCTTCGGTATAAGTAGTAAAATATAATTATTCAATCGGTATAATTCGACAAGTCTACTGAAATCTGTAGGACAAAGTTTTAAGTTCGGTTAAAACGGCGTGAAGTGGAAGTGTTTGTGCTTCCGCGTTTTGTCTGGTGAGTGAGGTAGCCGGTAGCCCCCTTTATCCCCTTCTTGTCCCTCCCAAAAATTACCACCTTAAAGGCTGGTAACGCATTTGAAAGACCTTCAATATTGGAAATGTCCACGGGCAGCAGTGATCGCTTGGTTAGATAAAGCTGAAATAGAATATAGCACTGTATTATTGTGTCACGTCACAACTTATGTATGTCCCATTGTTGGGCATAGGCCTCCTCTATACAGAGGGTATAAGGGCACAGACCGCCACACGACCCTACTGCGGATTGGCGAACTTCACATATTTAAGAATCTTTTTTATTGTTTCTTAAATATGCTTTCCTCACAATATTTTCCTTCACTGTTGCGCACGTGGTAAAACAGCTCTTAAAATTGGTAATTATAAATTATTATATTCATTGGTGACGGCACCGGGATTTGAACCCAGGTTGCTCGAGCATATTGAATTAAAAGCGAGCGCCCGGACACTGAGCTACCACGACTCAGTGTTATTATTATATAACAGACCATAATTGATTATTTGGTTATTTATTATTCTTTATTAGAAATTAATCGTATCGTCCAGATACTCGTGACTGTAAAAGCATTCACAGCAACCATATCAACGTGCCAACACGTTGGAGCTCTAAAATATTTCGGTAGTAAACATTTATTAGGTCGTCAATGTCCATGGTTGACAGTAATGATGACAGGGCCTTATTGAGCAGCCACTTAATAGCTTCGACGGTACCGAAAGAAAAATAAACGCAAGAAGAACGTTTTCTCGTCTGGCAGTTAACATCTATATCCTCTGATGATTATAGGAACATATTAGGGCTCAAGATTATTACAGGCCTGCCCTAGAAAGTTGGTAATTTGATTGGAGTTCTCGTATTTATATATATCACTATTCCACTAGAATTGATAAAGCGCTGAATCGCTTATATAAAATTTAAAACTACAACTTAAATAAAAATGATCCTCGTTTTGTAGGTGGCTTAACCACCACCATGTATGCGTTGAGGGTGGCTGAAAGGTTGTTTATGTATATTTTTAAATTGTTTTGATCAATTTATATATGGTTTTCTGCAAAGGATTTGTGATTCGATTGACATTGGCTATGGTTTCGTAATAGGTGTTGTCGTGTTCACCTGCCAAAGGGCGTTGTGATAAACAGTTTTTGTATATTAAATTATTCGATTACACGTTACATCTTCTTCCGTGGTAGGGTGTTTAATTTTTTTATTAATTTATGGCAGCCGTGGTTTTTAATTTTTAAGATAACTTACTTGTTTCCTCTTTTTTGTATGCTAATATATTATTGTAATCTAACAATATCTTAAAGCGATGTAATAATAAAGCATAAAGATATATATAAGAATAAAGTTTCGAGCGATGTTTACTAACAAACTTGAACATATTATGTAATAAAACATACCAAATTACCCGTTAAACCATTATTATCAGTTTCATAGTATAGTTTATTGACAACAACTTAATACTAGAACATATGTAATGTTGGACTAAAAGTTTTGATTAGGACAGAGTACAGTAGAGAAGTTAAAACTTAAATAATAAAAGTTATTATTTTATAAACAAAAACTATTTTACGGATTTAATTGCGTTTGAATTGTAGTATTGTCGACGTTCGAATTAGTTTACAGCAATAATACTAACAGAACAGACTGCATGTTAAAAGTTCAAAACTAGGTTTTTATTGTGGCTTTGCGAGGATGGATTTTGATTTTCGAGTCAAGTCTACCCCAAAAATGATTTTTGGAACATAATACCGACGTAATGTCTCCTCCGATACCTTATGTTAATTTCATACATATTACCTCTAATACCGATGTCGCTAATAGAAAGTGATTTTATCTAACCCCCTCTGGGTGGGTGGGCATTGTTGCGTGGAAGAAGTAACAAGTAATAAAGCATTAAACAGCTTCGCGTAGACATCATTAAACTTAATAATATTGCGTGTTAGTGTAAATACAAAAAAATATATTAGAGAACAAGTCTGTTGTATCATTGTGATAAATTGTCTATTATTCGACCCTTTATTGTTATTTGTCGTGGAAAGTAATTTACGAAAACAGTTATTATTTCGAATTCATAACTGCCACGATGGGAAATGCGAAGTTCACGGTATGCGATTCAATCGCGTTACCAGCGACCCGTGTAGATGAACTAGATTTCCTGTTAACACTGCAACAGGCGGCGTGTTGTGTTAAGTGTGTACACCAGCCAACCTCCCGGCATTATTCACAGTTAACCGCTCCGCTCTAAATTTAAACAATGCCGACGCTATTTTAATTTTACGATACGGTACACCGGTTACTGTTAAACCTATTTATAAGTAGCGACTTTAATTGTATCATTTATAAAAAAATTATAGCCTTATAAAAAAAAGGCAAGAAGGATAACGAGCAAGAGACTCACTTGATGGTTGGTGATCACCACCGCGAATGGTTTTTGCATTACAAGAATTGGAAAAGGATTGCTGGTGTTTTGGCAGTATGGTTAGGAATACGGTCTTACTATGGTATTTATAGGTGATAGAAGATACCCCGTGATAGAAGATTTCCTTGAAAGTCGTATTAGTATTAACGACTAATGGAATATACACAAGTGATAATACATTTTGTTTGACAAGACGAGCAAGTGGAGCGCATAAAGCGAAACCCTTATAATAATAAATAGTCACTTGATGATTCTGCGCTCGTCACCCTAAGATATGAAGTAGTGTATGTGTATGCAGAGCAATTATTTTAGAAATATTACATTCAAACCTGGGGACATAAATGTTCTCACGTTACTGCCTTGCGGTAGAATGACTAGTAATATTGTGGTATACGCACACGCAGTAACCTTATTTGCAACGATAGCTAAAAATACGTAAGTCACATAAGCGGTCAGAGTAAAGAAGTAGAATATACTTATACTTCGTATTGCGAGTGGGATAACCGACTCGAGTCCTTTTCTACTGTTCTATGCACTATAAGGTGGGTATACATATATGTTACGCCCACCAATTCTGATTTATTTTTTATTTTTAAGGGAACTTTAGTGCTATTGACATTGCGACGTGATAGGTAGATGACAGACTACGAAAATACACTATGAAGCTCCTTAAAATCAAATAAAAAATATATTTTTAGGGCATTGTTAGGTTAGGTTAGGTATTTGATACCACTCCTTCCTCCCTCAGTTTCTCTCTACCTGCGTCGGGGTCTACTTGTCGCACCGGTGCATTCAGTTCGCGTGCCGAGACAGGGTGCTGCGTGGCGTCTACCTCAAGGGTGTCGAAGTGACTTGTTACGCTGACGACACTCTTGTGACTACTTGCGGCTCAAACTTTTGCCAAGCTGCTGTTCTCGCCACTGCGGGAGTGGCTCAGGTTGTGGGGCGCATTCTTCGAAAGGAACTGGAGGTGGCGCTGAATAATTACGGGCCTCAGAACGTGCCACCTGTGGACGACCATATAATTTTCTGTGGCGTCCGCGTCGCCGAAGGGATTTCTACACCCACTTCGAATGTCTCGTTCTCAAAGTAGCGAGAGCAGCAGGCTGCTACATCGGCGGCCCTAATGACTCCTGCCGTCGTCTTTACGCCGGAGTCGTGCGGTCCATGGCCCTGTATGGTGCTCCCGTGTGGGCTGATACCCTGAACCGCCGGTCTAAAGCGCTTTTGCGTAAACTGTACAGGGTTTTTGGCTATACGAGCCATACCGAGGGGCTACAGGACGATCTCCGGTGAGGCGGCGTGCCTGTTAGCTGACTCCCTACCCTGGGACCTAGAAGCTGAAATTCTCGTGTCATTACACTTCTAGCGCGAGAAGGCAAAGGCCCGGGGCCATATGCCAGCTCCGGAGGAATTGGGGAGGCGCAGGGATGACCTGCGCCTTAACGCCATTGCTGTGTAGGAACAGAGGCTGGAGCACCCCAGCGCCGGCCTTAGAACCATAGAAGCCATACGTCCTGTCCTCAGGAGGTGGCTGGATAGGCGATACGGCACCCTAACCTACCGCGCGACGCAGATCCTCTTGGGACACGGTGGTTTCGGGAGGTATCTATTTCGTGTGGCGGGGAGAGTGCCCACAGCGACATGCCACTACTATGCCGTGTGTGCCGAGGAGACGGCCCAACATGCGCTGGAGGTGTGCCCAGCCTGAACGGAGCAGCCCCGAGAGCTATGCGTTATTGTGGGGCACGGCCTCTCGTTTCCAGCCGTGGTTCTTGCTATGATGGATAGCGAGAGGACATGGGGTGCTATCCTCTCATTTTGCGACGACATTGTCACCCAGAAAGAGGCTGTGGACAGACTACGGGCAACTTAGCAGGCTTACGCGCGCAACCTTTCCCCTGACAGTCAGTCCCAGGGCGGCAGACATGGGGTACCTGCCGCTAAATACGTGAGGGTTGCTGTGCTCATTGCACCAGCACAACACCATATGGCTGGACTGGGTGCCCTAGCACCCGTGGTGGGGTGGGTTAATAAGGCCATAATCGCGTCGGGGTCGCGGAAGATTACATTCTCGTGTTCCCGTGACCCCGGCTAATATAAGGCGAAACGTTAACGTGGTTTTAATTATAGTGGATACCCGCAATTTTAGTGGTCCCCACATATCCTTGCCGCTCCCCCGTTCGGCAGCGGGGAATCCATAAAGGATTTTTCCTACTTTAAAAAAAAGGCATTTGAAATCACACAAGCAATTAAAAAGATGGTTTTTATCTATTTATAAAAACCGCCTAGTTTATTGTCTGTTGCATTTGACTTAAACGACTCAACTGGAACATACTTAGTCCTCTGTTCCATCAAAGGTAAAAACTGCAAGAAACTTTGTGATCCAATATGTTTATTCTTTTATAATATTACTCGAGCTTTCTTTTATCCACGTCGTTGTTGCGGTTGTCTTAGATATAAGGAATGGAGTAGTAATTTAAGCTCCGCAAGCACTGCGCTATGTTTGCAACATTCCGCGGTCCCTTTCGGTGCTGTTACGTAATAGATAAGAGCGATGCAATGACGCACGTTATGATGATATCTGGCTAAATATGTGGCTGCCGTGTACCAGGTACAGAGGCTTTCTATGTTATGCATTACATTTCCATGAAATTTTTGTATTTGCTCAAATTTTTGGTAAGTTTTTAAATTTGTTAACTCATATAATTTCGTGTGTAGAAATTAAATTAATTTAGTGCCACAAAAATCTATTTAAAAAAATTGGGTAGTTCAAAGTAACTTATATATTTTTCATCCGCCAAGTATATTTTAAACATTAAAAAACATCTGTGAACTGTTTTATTTATTTTTATGCGCGATATATTGAACGAGACGATGCCGACGCTATGAATTCTTTTAACTCAATTGGATTTGCGTTTCTTCGTTAGAAGTATTCTTAACTTGCTTGTACTTTAATTTAAGAAGGTAAATGGAATTAATGCAAATGTCTTTCATTTAACAATAATTCAATGTTCGAATATATATTAAATAAATTAAATATAGAATAACTTATGATATTAAAGTTAAAGTATCACAAAAAAATATAAATAAAAGTATTCACGATTGATAACAGTATAGTAAATGGACATGGGGGTTATATTTTTCTTTAAGGTTTCTATCGTCCTATAACAATATATCATAAGTTAGAATCAGTCACAATTTAAAATGGCGGCTACAGTAACGTAATGTGAGGCCTCGGTGGATTATTCGGCTATTGAACCTTCCCAGTGTCTATCCACGGCACTATCAGGTTTTGCTGATTTGTATTTAGGAAGTTTTATCTTAAATGTAGTTAAAAATAATTGAATAAAAGTTATAAACGTTATTTTTAAGACTTCACAACTTCAACAGTTTCAATGGTTTTAATAAATCTGTTTTGTTAAACGATTCAAGCATCGAATTTCATGTCCATGGCATCATCAGACTGTGAGGTCACTCTACGAAACCGGTCGTCGCTGCGTACCGATGTAATGCCCCGGGAGCTTTATAATAGTATATTGTTTACGTCAACCGCCACATATACCAAACAATCGGTCCGTGCTTACCGTGACGCGAAGTCAAAATGTTCCAGTTATGCGTAGATTTTATGGTTTATTTTTAGTACCCGACCAGCAGATGGTTTAACTGATGTTTTCTTATTATCTATGTCTGTAAAGATCTATAACAACCTCTAAGGGGTTGCAAAAAAGAATGTCTATATATATGAATCATTGCTCAGCAAATTTCGCCGCGGTGAAGGTATTATAGCATAGACCACTATGCGAAAAGAAATATTTTTAATATTTTTAAATACGGAGATCTCACAATGTTTTACTGTTGAGCACAAAGAAAAGCGGCACACAAAATGTATTGCAAATTGTTAAATTAATCGCTGCCGTGACTGAAGTTTGAACTCATATTGCTCGAGTGTGTTGATCCAAAAGCCTGTGCGCTCGCTTGCCACACTCATTGGGCGAAATAATAATGAATACTTTCACTTCACGCCCGGCTTTTGCAACGCAGTGACCTCTCGGGATAAGATGAACCATTGAAGCAACAGAAGCTGTTATGAAAGGCATCGAAGTTCTCCTACGATTATTCCTCCATACCCGTTATCGCTGACGTCCATTAAATTTGCCAAATTATTGTTACCTTATTCCGCCACTGTCTCCTTCGAAGTGAGAACGAGACGCAGTGTGTGTCATGTTCAGCTTAGAAATTCTCGCGTTTCCCTGTTTTAATAAAAATATATTGCATGTTTCATAGGGATCACTTTATGAACGATAAATAGCAACACTTAAGGGCATAGCATTTAGAGGGGACATAATAAAACGCAGACGTCAAGGCAATAGCGGCCCTATTGAGAGCGATGGCACGTATGCGTGCATAAAGTCGCATTCGTGACTAAATTTTACGCGAATCGATGCCGAATTCTTGTATTATTGTTAGATTAATTGATGTGATTTATTATTCGGTGTGTTTATTTCTTTTTCAATTATGCTTATCTAAAAACGAATGTTTTGACGTGAAACCATTATGTTTATATTAATATTGATAAATCGGTCCATCCGCAAAGTATATTTGTTTTAAACTTTGGTCTGTGAACCTATTCATTTAAGTATTGTTCGCGAATCCATTATGTTATAATAAAATAACTTGTATAATAACTAGACGATAATATTAGGCTTCGCAGACATGGAATAAATTTGTCACATTTTCCGTATTATAATCATAATCTTTTATAAAATATTCTTATAACTCTTGCTGCTGCATATTTGTGATGTCTGGTCATATTAAAACAAAAATGCTTCATGGTGATTTTCAACTTTGACATTTTTTATTTACATTTTATTCATTAAATCACATTTTTTTATTAAAGTAATACTATTTGAAATAGAATGATTTAGATGTCGGAATGTCGCCATTTTACCAGTTTTCATATATCTATTTTTCTATATATGTATATGTATGTATGCATATATTTATATCTATAATCTATATATTTTATTATTTTTGGACAAAAACTAATAATTTTATAATCTAGTCTTTCATACCTCACACAGTTCCATGATTACGAATGTATACCACAATCAGTATAAGCCTTTGATATTAAAAAGAATTTAATCAAAGGAGCTTTAGATCGTCCGAATTAAAATGCCAACACTAATGGTGTAAACAAAGGTTCGTTCTAGCATTGAAATCTTGGCATTCGGGGGCATTTAGCAACTCGTGTTGGAGTATTGCAAACAATCAATCGTCAGTCTGTTTACATTCATCGATTACCAACCAGTTAACGTTTCTTATTTTACGCTCTTTTTTTAACGTTGTAATCGCAAAGCGTTTACTATAGCTCTCAGTATTAAAATACGTAACTATACAAACACGTGTTTAGACTTTGAAAGGGTTTGAACGCAGCCATATTCCTATAGTTGATTCCCTGTTATTAAAATAAGTTTTTCGCTCTAAATATCTGTGCAAAAATATTTAAAAAGAAATAAATTTCTTCTTTTCAATTTCGCGCACGCACATTGTTATATTGCATGCACATGCAATGTATGATTTGTTATAGTCATAATTGTTTTGAAGGAATGCACTAAGCTTACCTTTATGCATGACACGAGTAATATATACATTTCATTATTTTAAATAAAATAAACGCTTAAATTAATAATTTAACTATTTATAGACGAAAAGGCAGTTTATCAATATACATTCCTTTTTTTTTTCTTAAGAAACAATCTGTCAGATTGTGTTAAGTATATCGGTGAATGCAATTTGGCTTCCTTGCCAGTACCGTGATATGTGTTTTTCTTATCATGTCATAACTTCGCCCGTGTGTGTATTATTTATTGCATTTTTGTTACCTCGTAACGATATTTACATAGCAAACACAATATTGATAATAATTAATAACGCCGTTTATGACCTATTATAAATGTACAAGTTCTGCAATAACAAACGATAGATTTAAAATTGTAGCGTATGCGTGATCATTCAATATTCCGTTTTAAAATTTACTCAAGTTTATTTACTTTCATTGTTTATAAGGAAATTAATAATGAAATTAAACTCGTATGAAATTTACCTTAAATTTTTGATAAAATGTAAACAAAATCTGCATCATATGTAGTGTGTGTGTGTGGGTGTGTGTAATAGCATTATTACTATCGTATATACTAAACGTCATTATCATCACTATTATTATTATTGCCCTCCGCGGGATTCGAATCAACGTTTTGTAAAACTCGGGCCTACACCACTAGACCACGGAGGCCGTATCTTTTTTATTGACTACCATGATGACAACATTAATCCTTGGATAAATTAATTTTGATGGCAAACTGAGAAGGTTTGCTTAAAGTCCATTGTCCGTTATTTTTTATTGTGTTTTAATTTCCGATGCTTCTAATGCAGGCAAAAGACAGATTGGCGGACTGAGATGCTGCATGTCCTAATGTCCTAATGAGATGCTGCATATCCCAATGTCCTAATGAGATGCTAGATGCTTTAATGGTTAACTTAGGTCGTCGGATTTGTTGAGTTATTGGATGTGCTTTGTGTGAGATTCATGGAGCTATTCTTCTAGAGACAGTATCATGAGGTGGCCTTTGAACTGCATTCGACTCGATGGTTGGGAAAAAGAAGCTTTTGTTGTTGGGTATACTCGTACAAGAATGAAGACTACAGAACACCGAAGAGAATGAGATAAGTCTAAAATGAGTTGCGAGTGAGCTCCAACTGTTGAAGGATTGAGCCCAGGCTCTATAACCACACCAGTGCAACTACTTATCCCACTGGTTGAAAATATATCGTAACAACGCCAGGTAGAACCGTTTACCTGGTAAAAAATACTGTGTGAGATATTCGCATAACTACAAGCAATTTTTATAGCAAAGTTTAATTAATAAAGTGCTCAGAGGGTGGTAATTGCTCGGATGGGCTAGTATTATCGGCTTCCATTACCGCGGTCGGTGGGCATCGTCTACCTTCGCCTAGTAGCCACAACTCAATAAAGCTATAATGGGATTCCATCAGGCCGGAGCAAACCACCCGAAACCGACCGAACGACCGGCCGGCTCGCATCGACTTTTTTCTTTCTATTTACGCGGCCTTTTGTTTATGCAACTCTGACCTTTCCCGTTTGTATACGAGCAATGCCAAGTCAACTGCGAACGTTTTAGTTATTTTTTTTAAGTTTCGTTTTATCCTTTCACTGAAGGTTTTTGGATTTGCTTCGGCAATTTTGCTTCGATTTAATTTTCTGTCTATTGGAAATTCTCAAATAAAATTTTAAAATTCGATAGGTACTTTTGACATATTCACATAGTGGTTAGACATTTTTGAAGCTATATCTATTTCGATCATTTTGCAAAAAAATTTGTTTAACATCTTTTAATTGAGTTTAAATATTTTTGCATTGTATCTAAATTTTTGAGTCTATAACAATTAAGTTTATATTTACGAAATCACATGTATATAATGTATGTTTTGAAACGACATTCGAGTCCGTTGTTAGGTCTTAAATGTTTACGGAAATAGCGTATTTTCCTGTGCCCATCCGACCGGTTGTTCTCAGGATGCGTCGCTCTGCGGATATTGCTTTCACATAGTCTATCTCAAAGACAAGTGATAAACGGCAATAAATGCATAAATACAGAGACATTGAACATATTAGCAAAGTAATGACTTCTTCTTATTAAGTGCATGCGGTATATTTTTAAACAAAACTAAATATTACACATTCGTGTAATATAGAACACTATGAGTGCTTCAGAGTACTTAAAATGTGTGGGATTTTAAATATGAATTTAAGGCAATTAACTGAAGTTTTGTTTTACAATTTTTTAAACATTTAATATTATTTGTTCTAATATGTATTTGTATTATTTGTTCTTTTATTTCATTTTGTATTTTAATCTACGTTTTAAATGTTGGTTAATACAATGTGGTATTTAAACTGAACATGTCGAATTTATTATTTTTCTTTAGATGGCAGTACCTTCATGTTTGCCTTAAAAATTATATTAACCTTTTCAATGACGATATTTATATGGTGAAAAAAAAAATTACTTTTTTCGTTCATGTCTCTAACTGTACATCGAAAAAAACTTTAACCAGTGTCGCCAAGCAAAAAAAATAACTTTTTTTATTGAGGGATTCTGTACAGAATAAATTGTTAGCATTTTTTTAAATCTATTTATTATTTACAGCAACTACCATTATAAAAACTGAACGTCCACATATACGGCCAAGGGCGTGAAGAGGTAAAAGTGTTGTAATTTAGTGGTAATACGCGATATATTGATCTTTATTATAAAATTATGGATAAAATGTAATGTTATTTTTTTATTGTAATATGTCGTCGCTGCGTGTGCAAAGCCATGTAAAAGCAGCTTGAACATAATTATCGCACATACAGCTGTTTAACGTGGATTCGCTTATGTTAGATCTGACAATTTGAATTAGTTAATAAGAAACCTCATTTTCGACATCGAAACATTACCGCGGAACTCTAGTGCGAAGAAGAACATTACCAAATTTTATTAAAAATGGTCCAAAGCTCGCGAGAATAAAATGTTCAATATTTACGTCGACGGTATTATGTTTCAGTTTCATGGAGTAGGCTGACAAACGAGTAAGCGGCTCACCTGATGGTAAGCGATCACCGCCGCCCATGGACATTTCCAACATTATAGAACTTGCAAATGCGTTGTCAGCCTTTAAGGGGAGGAATTTTTTAGATAAGGAGGGAAGAAAAGAGAGGGAGCGGGAGGCGGAGGATGGAGTGGGATGGGCCACCGGCCACCGGATGAAACGTAGAAGCAAAAGCACTTCCACTACGCCGATTTTCTGTGAGGTCGTGGTACTTATCCGGTTTGAGCCGGCCCATTGCCCCGAAACATTGGGTAAAAAAGAACGGACAGTTGATATTGGCTAGGAGAGAAAACGAATACTAACACATCTGAACCTGAGATATGGTCAAAAATGCAATTAGTGTTGTGCTCACAAAGTAGGTAATATACTATCAGATAAGCGGTATACTAATCACATTGACTCTTTATTCTCCTCCCACCCCCAGTTTTTCTAAACTAAATTGGGTAAATATTTTACATATCTTTTCCCATTTGTCATTGTCATGTTTGTGCACATGTAATAGTTGTTCGATATTAATCTGCATAAGTCAGGCAGCCGGTTATTCCCTAAAGCTATTTAAAGGTTCTTTATGACCGCCAGGTTAATTATAAACTGATTGCTGTTTGTGCATAGCAATTACGTGTTTTCCAATGATGTGCACATGGTTAAACTTATAATAAAATTTTCCTCTTCATCTGAATTCCCGTGGTACAAAGTAAAGGATTGTGGGAGGAAAAACCGTGTACTTTGAACCGTTAGTATTTTTTAGCTTAGATATTTTATTTATGACCACAGGAGATTAACATAAACAATAAATTTTAATCTATCATGCAGATCTTTCTTTCAAGTCTGTTGCACGTAAAGACTAAAAGATTTTTAAACAATACAAATACCAAATGTTAGAAAGGTAAGTGTTGTAATGAAAATAACTGTTTACACATGAAGCGGACTTTCCTTGTAAACATTAAAAGAGCGAACGACACGGGATAGATAGAAGCAGGCTTGCGTCTCTGAATAGCCATTCATCCCCTCTTATAAACAAAACGATGCACTTAGAGACAGATCGTGCCTAGCCGCATACCTTTCTTAAAATAGCGGCCAAGTTTGAAATCATACAATGTTTATCGTTTTCGAGTCTCAATCTATAATTAAATATATGTGTTAATCTATGGTCGTAGCCTAAAATGATATTCCGCGCATTGACCTTATATAATTTATGCACATGTTTCACCACTGGATAACGCTAGTGATACATGAGGGCGCGCTCTCGTTCTATATATACTGTATAGCAATTTTATATTTCATAAAGACTTATACACAACACAACTCTGGCTCTTAAAATTATATTTGCATAATATTATGTAAAAATTAGTCATTAATAGTTTTAAACAAAATTTAACACGTTCCCTGTCATGTGTTCCGTTTTCGGTACACGCTAAACAACATTTATACAAATGAATTGATGAAATTGCCAAGCTGAATTATTGAATTTCAAATAATTTCGTCTAAAATTTAATTTTGGGTTGCATTGTTGTGTCGTTTAATATAACGGTATACGTGACGTGGTAATTATTGATCAGAGCAAATTATAATTGTGAAATCGCTTGAAATACCACAAAAAGGGTGACGACGTTTTGTAATGTTTGCCCTAATAATCCATTTGTGCATCCATCTCCATTCATCCAATCATGTTTTCAAATAGCCAAATGTAGAATATACTTTCTATTTCATATTCTCTTTTGTACATAACTTTTATTTCAGTTAATCAATGCGAAATCAATTAAATTTTTTATTGTTATTTTGCGCATATCGTTTTAATATTTATAATTATGAAATATATCATTTTCATTCATTCTATCAAAAACAAGAAAAAAATAGGTATATAGAAAATTATTAAAGTGGTTACACAGCATGGTAGGGAACGTGTTATCACAGATACCGAATGGTAGTATTGTGTGAGCACTAATATGTTGTGGTTTATAGGGTAATTTAGTCCGCGTAAGTACTGGGTCCAGAGGCAGATCAATTTATATACCTGGATTACGAGCTCGGCGCGCTCTGCGCTAGTAGTTCATAATACTATGTGTAACTATTTTGTTATGTTGATATGGCAGGTGTGTCGCTCTCCATCATAGGTATGAATTGCCTGTCTCGTAATTTTACTTTCTTAAAAAAGTAAATTATACTATTAAACTCTTTTTTCTGATTGATATTAGGGACTCTTTGGTTATTTCGAAGACAGGTTAACTGTTCTTGGTCGCAAAACATTAACTTAATACGTTAACAAGCCAACAATAAAAATAGAGAAAACAGTGAATTTGTCAATCCTCGCTTATATACACGAAGACCATTAACAAGTGTCGTAACAATTCGAACCGATTGGAATAAACAACAAAACAATACAGCCCTATTAAATAATGC
Source organism: Eurytides marcellus marcellus (assembly GCA_018247955.1). Lineage (NCBI taxonomy): Eukaryota > Metazoa > Arthropoda > Insecta > Lepidoptera > Papilionidae > Eurytides > Eurytides marcellus. The sequence goes on along the minus strand of DWHQ01000123.1, from coordinate 3,535 downwards.
TTAATCATCTTTGCCGCTACAAAGCTTTCACTTCCCCGTGCGCTCTGAATTTATTAGCTCACTCAAAGCGGTCGCACAGGAAACACCGTACGTACACGCCCGACCCAGTTATTTCGCCGCTTTCGACTCGATCGTCGTCCAATTTGACCTATTTATGATGCTTGTTTGCCAAACGCCCATAGATTGAGCGCCAGTCCCCGTGGCGCAAACACTGACCGACGGCCGCCGGCCACTCGGCCCGCGGAACGCCCGCCCGCGAACCGGAAACCGGGTCGCTCTACCGTTAACAACCGGCAAAATTAGAAAAGCGGCTTAAAAATGTCTCCGTAATAAAACCCGCTATTAGCATTCAATTTCCTCAACTGACCGACCGTCGGCTCGAATAATAATAGATACGGAAGTGATAAAAATAATTTAAAAACAATTGCCGAAACGAAATGTCATAGTCGGTCGTAATTACATCTTAATTAAAGTGAAATCCGTGTTTGTTTTTTCACATTGCTATATTATATTCTGTAGGTAATAAATAATTACAATTTGTTCTACGAAATGGGGGCTTTCTTGAACGATTCTGTCCATATTATTTACATATTTACATATATCCATCATACGACTTCGAAGTAGACTTGGTGACCGGGATCCCTTATAAATTTTGTATCACAGCTGCAACCCCATGGAATAAAGGGGAGATACACATGAATATCCATGGTTGTTGGCAATCATATAAAATCAGATGTCATAAAGTTATCATGCCATGTCGCGCTCAATGTTCCCGTGGGTAGGTGATTAAATAGAGTAGTTCGATATTTTTTTATTGAAGATAAAGTAACAAGAGTTACAGGCCGTGCGCTCGTCACCTAGAGTTGTAATGACGCTGGTAACATTGCCCTTTAAACCGAAGCAGAATCGTGCTTACACAATACTGCTTGACGGTAGAATAATTGACAATGCCGTGGTACCATCCCAGACGGACTCGGCAAAGGAGTCCTGGTACTTAAAAAATAAGAGGAAATATTCTCTTGTGTATCTTTAAATTAAATAATTTATTTAATTTTAGTATGAGTCTATTTTATACCCAGAAAAAGAGTATAGCTCTTAATTAAGATTGAAGATTGAAAACGTCTATCAAAATAGGTTCGCTATTAAATAATGTCTATTTAAGAAATATACTATTGAGCCCTTAATAAACGTAGTGTTATTTTAAACTGATGTTTCTTTTGATTATAATTCTTGTGATTATAATTATAACTTAAACCCGGTTAAAAGTTTGGGATGTTTTTCAATAATTTCATCTAATTAAAAGTTATATAATATATTTTTTGTCGTGTTTTATCTTAAACATCAATAATATCTACAAATCTTCTTAGCTCACTCTTATATTTTAGTCAATAAAAAACAACGATTTAAGAACCCATGAAAGCAATAATCTAAAGATGATAATGAAACAAATTAAACAAAAGAAGTTTAGGTTCAGGTTCTTTAAGTGTCTTTATAGTAAACAGGAATGTTATAACATTTTGGTTTATAAATAGATTTCGCAGCGTAAGTGTGTACTTATGACGTTAATATAACCCAAGTTACATAATCAACTCCCTCTTGTATAACTGGCATTGAATAATTTACGTTACTGTACCAAATAAACTAAATGCAAATATCAAATTCATGATCACACGCCATCTCTAAGAAGTTTGCTTTTGCCTTTAATTTATACTCGATTTTCATTTGCAGCGTACGTTTGTCGCTTTGCTAAAACAATAGTTCCAAATTAAGTATAAATAGAGATCTTGTATTTGAAACTTTAAATGGTATTTGAAATCATTCTATATTTAGTATGTTATATTATTCCCAAGTAATAGTTGTCATTGTAGGACTATTGTGTTGACTTAATTACGGTCCCTTTTGCTTATAAAGAGTGGCCCAAAGTAATTAATGTCTGATACTTAACTATCTTTATTGGGGTATTCATGTCAGTCCGCTATTCTGTCGTTGTGTAGATCGACTTACCAATAAACAAACATTCATATTTATAATATTAGTAAGAGAGTAGGGTAGGATTTATAGTGTCCTACTTTCTTGCTTACATTTAATTTTACCGTTTAATTTGTAAAGTGGGAGGATTCTTGCACAGCCCGTCGGGATTGATACCGTTGCATTGCCAGTTATTCTACGTCCAAGCAGTGTGAACACTACTTTGTTCCGGTTTGAAGGCGATATTGCCAGCGTAACTACTGGGGATAGATATATAACATCTTAAATGTCTGGGTGACGAATGTAGCGCAGGGCCGAAACAGGTTCTGTGTCGGTACTGTGTTTTTATAGGTGGGCGTCGCGTTTATCATCAGGCACACGACTTGCTTGTTTCGTCACTTTATATCTTAAAAAGAAGAAACTAAATTTTGCGGTTGCACTTGGATGCACCTTTAAGATAAGAAAAAAGAACCTTCAATTTATCGTCCAGTGATTGCGCAAACCCTAGATATATACTATTGATCATTTACTGAATACATATTATTGTAATTAAGGAAAACGTATATACTAAATAATGTTAGTATAAATATTTTGTTGACATAATTAATACTCATGCGGTTTGCGCGATTGAGCGGCTGCAACGTCATTTCTAAGCAATAATTGTGTTCGCATATTTAAGCTTTTGTCTACTGGATATTATAGTTAGTCCAGTTCGGCCCTGTTTTCGTGCTCTTACATTGTATGGTTTACAACATTGAAACATGGTGCAGTTGCGGTGAATTATTACGCGGTACCATTTACACACGTGTCCGTGTGCCAAATAATTGCACATGTTGACCTAGACTACATAAAGCCCTCGCACTGATACTGTGTACTTCACAATTTCACAGGCCATCGGTGCCGTTTTTGGGCAGGCATCGCTTAACTTACGCAATAATAAATGACGATATTCTTAAATTCGCCCAAATATAGCATGTTGTCTGTAATCGCTTCAAGTTACATGGTGGTACAGTATGATGTCACTTTTTAAATATGATTTATGTCAAATCAATTATATCTATGAAAGTGTTGGTAAATTATATTAACAATCCTAAGTATATTATAAATGCCAAAGTGCACTTGTTGGTTTCTCCTTTTTTTACATAACAATAAATAGAGTTTGTATTGGTTGGAAAAATATTAAGAATATTATATTTTGGAAGAATTATAAAAGAATAAGGTAAATGATCATGAAATTGAAGTCGACATGGGCTAGGCCGTAGACATGATCTAGTATTTTAACATACACTGCCGGTCAAAAGTTTGAGAACACTAATAAGGAACTTTTGTTATTAGTAAAATATTTTGCAAAATATTGGTGATAAAAAGTAATCTCACAATATGCACATAATGCACACCTGCATATTCTATATCTAACTTAATCTATGGTTTATATAAAATATTGCCATTATTTTGTTTATAAGCCAAGGGAAGGGCAATAGACAAGCATTGTTTCCAATCTTTAATGTGAGCCGAGGAAGAGCTAGACCGATAATCGATTGTAAAATTTTTATTACCTCTTTACCGC